>RJWK010010421.1:6402-43820 GCA_004363435.1 Platanista minor | reverse complement strand
CTAGGTTCTTCATAACCTTTTTTTTTTTTTTAGATTCCATATATATGTGTTAGCATATGGTATTTGTTTTTCTCTTTCTGACTTACTTCACTCTGTATGACAGACTCTAGGTCCATCCACCTCACTACAAATAACTCCATTTCGTTTCTTTTTATTTGCCTGATAATTCTTGATATTCATAAAGCAATGTGCTTAGTGAAAGTATCTTGCTTCATTGCCTGTCAGAACTAGAGGTAAAGCTAGAGGCATTCAATAAATGTTTGTTGAATGCCTAACCGAGTAAATATGCCTCTTTTGATTTAATAAAATATGACTGAGCAAGTGTTATACCCTTCTGTAAAGCATATGGTAAAATATGAGAACCGAACTGGCTCCCTAGGGACTTTGCCAATGAAGAATTGGTATCTGACTTTTATTTACTATGGAAAATGCTTGTATTTCTAACATAAAATTAAAAGACTTTACACAAATTTTCAGCTTTTTATTAAGTTATTGAATAATTCCTTTGGGTTTACACTTTCATGATTCTGGATACATGTGAAAGCTACTGGTAATTTCTGCTAGTCAAAATCAGTTTTGTAAGTCTTTGCAGGCATATGAAGATGGGTTTGCCCCTCAGTTTTTCTTTACCTCTTCCTAGGTACTTGACTTTGGGCAACTTACATTACATATATTTGCCTCAATATTTTCATCCATAACAACAGGATGAAGATAAATCTAGGTTATATATTTAGAGTGAGTTTTAAATGAGGTGTAAAACATATAAAACAATGAATACTTTTTGTGTAATATAGTAAATACTCAGTAAATGGCAACTTTTCTATTAATATTAATAGCAGTGATGATATTAGTAATATCATAAATAATAATAATAGAATAATAACAAACTATTACCATGGAAAGGTATATCTTTCTCAGAAGTACACTATATATGTGAAATAAGAATGATGTTTAAAAATATTTTCCTTTAAAAGCCATCATTACTAGAGAAAACATGGAATGAGGTTGGAATATACGTCCTATAATGCCCAGACCAAGCTTTTGTTCGCACCTGAGTATTTTGACATTGCGTATTTGCATAGTAAACAATATGTCACATGCTTGGCATGTACTTCTTAATAATTTTGAAAAGCCACTAGAGGGTGCTACTTTGTTAGGAAAATAAAAGCACCTCCCAACAGCGTTCAGTCTGCAGCGGGGACGTCTGATGTTAGGGCCCAGAACTGAGCTCTCTGCTGTGAGTATCCGGATACAATTTATTCATTTATCGTTTATGTCGGAAGTAAATAGCAATAGTTTAGGCAAGCCACAAAAGTTGATACAGATAAAATCCTAGTCTTTTCTTTCAGTAAATATTTATACCAATTCTGATATGCAAAAGCTGTGAATATTTCTTACCAAACAAAATTCTGAGGCTGTATGACTTTCTTATGGGAGATAAGCCAGCTTTAATTATGTGTGTTGTGTTTTGACTAGATATCTGTTGCTCTAAGTTTGGTGTAATGATCTTTTGTCTTTGGTAGTTTTTATCATAAAGATTGGTGAAAATGAAGATCCTGTATTATTTTTGCCCTCTGAAAAATAACATTTCAGTGATCCAAAGGTCATAGATATGTTCAGGTGGGTGAGCTGCAGATAAACTAAGTATATGATCTTCATTTTTGTAACTCTGAGTTTAAAGTGAATGTTATGCTGATGAGAGATGGTATGAAGTGTCAGCCTCAATAATGAATAACAGCCTTTAGCCTGTAGTTCTTATTCAGTGGCAAAAACATCTTTGTGAAGCCAATTACCTAAGGATGAAACACAGTCAGCATGGGTTTAGTAAAAAGATTTCTGCAGATTAACTTTTGTCTTTTCAGCCAACCATGAAGTAAGGATAGAGATGGAGAAGGATTGTCAGTAGTTGGAGGAGAGGAAGAAATAAATGGGGAAACCTAAAAAAATCCTAATTCTCCAGTAGAAGTGAACTGCACAAAAACTGGGTGTTCTCAGTGTGCACATTTTTGATCTCTGATAGAGGAGTTAGCTTCCTGAGGGATTTTTTCCTACTACATATTACTTCTGAAATATGAGTTGGGGGAAAGGGTTTTGGTTTGACTTGCATTAATAAAAGGAACAACTAAAAAGTCTCAGAGAAAATTATCTGGAAGAGTCTAGCTCCTCAAGTCTTCCGAGATTCCCCAGAGCCAAAGTAACTACTCATTAGTCCGGATTGGACTTGATGACTACACAGAATATATTCAGATTACTGGCTCATGGTGTGTGTGTGTGTGTGTGTGTGTGTGTGTGTGTATGCACTCCACACACACACATACACTTTATCACAACTCTAAGAAGTCATGTCAGTCAAGAGCTCAGTCTTACTCTACTCTGATTTTTAATGTTAATCCAGCTTCTTTAGCTTGTTTCTCTTTTGGAACAGCTGACCCCTCCCTGTGGTGGGAGCTGGGAGGGGTCAGGAGGCTCTGATTATTATTCACTGTTGAGATGTTTTCAATCCATCTTCAAATCTTTTCCAGAGAATTTGAGACTGGGAACACTTGGGTGACACTAGAATATGAAAAAACTATTTTTCATCTCTCTTTTTCATTAGTGTTGATCATGTGTTTCTTTTTGTAAGTGCACTGGAGAATATTGATGAAATGGAACGGGGTTATCCCATTGTCCATGTTAGGGGTGTAAGGAAATTCTAATTCACCCTTCTCTGATCAGAAAGGGCTGAATTTTTACTGAGAAGTATACCTCTACTTTAATTTGCCAGCTGTGTGAAAGCATGGATTACAGAAAATAATATGGAACTAGAAGGGAGATGTCAGTTTTAAGCCCTCTGCTTCTGATCTGCTATTCTTAGTTGTGGCAAGTGGGTTTATCTTAAACCATGAACATGACTAAGCTTTAGTTTAGTTTTTGAATTAAAATCTTTTTTTTGGTAAGAAAGAATAGTGTCTATTTGGTTTGTGACAGAAAAGTGCCCTCAAACTATAGAGGCCAATAGAAGTGTTGTCATGGTCTGTGACAGTATGGCCAAAATTAGGCTTTACTAGATTAATTGAACTAATAAGAAAATACTGTTTGTTTTCCCATTCCTTGATTTTCTTTAGCATTCCAATCTCTCATTTTATATACTGCTGTCTTGCAAATGACTGTATTGGATGGTTCAGCCTGAGAGCAGATGTTAAAGGTGTAATGATGAGGGAAGTAGAAAAGGTAGTTTATCTTCTCATGTAATAAACAGTGTCACTGCCAACAGCTGTGCTTTTGCTTTTGCTTTTGTTGTAACTTTTCTATGACCCAGTTCCTGCTTTAAGGCATAGTGTACTCTTGTCCTTTTAAGTGTAGATGTTCAAATAATTCCATGGAATCCCCTTTACTGACTTAAAACCTGAGTGGATGTGAAATTTGAAATACTGTACTTGAAAGTATTTTTTTGTGTGTGTGCTCAATTTTCTTATTTGGAAACTGGAGGGGAGCAAGTTTTTTCAGTAGCTTTCTTTTTTTTTTTTTTTTTTTTTTTTTTGCGGTACGCGGGCCTCTCACTGTTGTGGCCTCTCCCGTTGCGGAGCACAGGCTCCGGACGCGCAGGCTCAGTGGCCATGGCTCACGGGCCCAGCCGCTCCGCGGCATGTGGGATCTTCCTGGACCGGGGCACGAACCCGTGTCCCCCGCATCGTCAGGCAGACTCTCAACCACTGTGCCACCCCGGAAGCCCCTACATTCTTATTTGACATGCTTTTGGGCCTTTTTGGGAGGCATCCTGATGGTGATTTAGTGTGGATTCTGTCTACTGACAAGTCCCCCACTCTTTTTTCCATGGTGGTTGGTTCCATTACTCTGGCTATAAAATTGTTAGAAATGAAATGAAATATCCTAGAGAAACTTTCTTTCTCCTCTTCATCCTTCCTCCAGCTGGGGAAATATCTTCAGCAGATTCCTGACCTCACAATGTCACTGATATTTCTTAAAGCTTGTAGCCTTAGAAGGGTTTAGTGAGAACAGGTATCTCCCTGTGTCCTTCAAGAAAATGTTAACCTGGCACAAAAATTTTAAACTAGGACCTCACCCATGTGTGCTCTGAAAGCACTCATAGAACTTAGGCATGCAATTAAAGACAATGCCTACCTACATGGTTGAGAAACATAGTAAAATAAAAATTAATTCACCTATTGTCCACACACAATAGATAGTTTACGGTCATGTTGTAGCAGCTTAGTTCTGAAGGTCTCTGTGCTCCATATGACATTATTTAAGGTGTGGGAAAGCCCTGCTTGCATAAAAACAGCCTCTCGCTCTATAAAAATAGACACACATCTGCGGACAAGCCACTGTAAGCTGCAGTCCTCCACCAAATGCAAAATCCCATAGTGACCTATTCCTTTAAAGTATAAGATCTAAAGATGCTACTTAGGCTGCACTGATTGTAAGCACACCACAAAACTGTGAAAGCCAGTTGCAAGATACAATATAAGCCCCTGCAAACCACCAAAGTCAACCACAGGCTGAGCCTGACTTCATCCAGTGCCTCATGATTCAATATTATTTTTGCTCTCCAAATTCCACTCCATGTCTATTTCTCAATATTCCTGGCTCAAGGCACCATATCATAATAATACCTTGAACTGAACTTCCAGATCTTGGGCAGAGGCAGAATCTGCCCTGTAAAACATGGGATTTGGAATAACAGAACTGAATGCCTACACTCCGTAGTTAGCTGGGTCACAAGGGAGGGGAAGGCAGAAGGAACTGGGCTACTCATGTCCAGTTCTTTTCTAAAATTCACCAGTCAGGTAACTCACTCTTCTTTGTGCACAGATAGCTGGTGGTATTTAGAACATTTAGGGCATTTCTCCTCATAGAAAGCAGAGGACTAGAGAAGTTCTTTCCCCCTTAACAGAACTTGATTGGATGTTACCCCTGTGGCCTCCTTTGATAGCTTGTTCTTGAAACTGGTTCCACTCTCCAGAATAAAAAACCCAAACCTAACAAATAAGTACAAAAGACTTAGGTCTTCTAAGTAATTGAGCAGCTCAACAGCTGAATGGCTCAACTGATGCATCATCAATTTCAATTCTTCTGCAGGTTTTCCCATGTGTTTTACATATGTTAGCTGTAACTGATCTCTTCAAACACTCAATGTAACACGTTTCTGGAAATGCTTGGTTAAGTCTGGTTTTCCAAAAGTAGGTTGGAAAGATTTCAAATAACACAAATGGGAAAAAAATGGAATGAATAGGAAAATGATTCACAGTGCCCATTGATACAGGGAGATGTAATTACATTAAGTTAAATGAGGTAATAGTTGTGAAAGCACTTGGAAAACTTGTAAAATACCATATGAAGGTAAAATTTTAGCTGTTACATTCTGTGCAAATGGATTGCAATTTGAAGTCCACAGTTCCTATGGTAAGAATTTTGGTAGGAAGTTTAAAATCAAGTTCCACTGTCAAAGAAACAGAGGCCTTGAAGTGGTCAATTTCTCTAAGCCTTAGAGTTTATGGTCATGGTCACCCATTTAATGAATGGGACCAGAAGACCATTTGGTTCTCTTAATGATTGGCTCCAGAGCTGGTGTTTGCCTAGATTAGTGTGAAATGCAAGCTGCCAGGGCATGAGATGCTGACAAAGATGAAAACTTGACCATAAATAATGTTGGTAACATCAACTCTAGATATGAAGGAAAAGAGATATGTATATTTTGGAACCTAACAGGAATTAATTCACTTTGTTTTCCTTTTTTTATAATGTCAGGAAATTATGTGATCAGTAGTAGTTTCTTTAAAAAATAGTAAAACGGTATTACAAAGACCCCAATCTATGTCCTACTTCTATATAAGTTTAGTGTACATAAAGATTTCATCCAGAGGACTTGTTATTTTGCATTTTATTTAAATGATTAGTTCAATGATATATTCTTTTATGTCTTAATGAAATATTCCCTTTCAATGAACAAAAAATCCTTATAGATCTTACAACGTATAGTAAATTCTGCTATAATGCATGTTTTGAAAACATGCATCTACTCTACTCTGATATTTATTGTTGTATTTGTCTTTAGAAGCCCCTTTTTCTTTTCTTTTTTAAACTTTATCAAGGTATAATTGACAAGTAAAATTGTAACATATTTAAAATGTACATCGTGATAATTTGATATATGTATACATTATACAAGACTTTCTCCCATCTAGTTAATTAACACATCAATCACATCACATATTTATTATTTTTTTTTTAGAAACTCCTTTGCTTTTCTATACTCCCTCTCCCATTCATCATGTGATGTACCCTGTGCACAGCCACAGTGCATAAAACATAAGTTTTAGACCAGAAGTTCAATGATGTGAAGGAAATGTACTTGTTCATAAAAGCTGAAAAGAGATATTAATATTTATTAACTTCCTTCTGTGTTCCAGGAAGTTGGCTACCTTGTTCACTGATAATATATCTCATTCAGTCTTCACAATATCCCATATAGTATTTACTCTCCATTTTAACAGATGAAGAAACTAAAGATCATGCAAGGTCATTAGTTGTCCTAATATCAAGTGGTGTTAGAGTTATGTGTCCTTTTGGGTCCCCTGATGAGTGAACACAAAGATGAGATTAGATTTGTAAGAGATTTATTGAGGGAACTGCCTGTGAAAGAGGGAGCAGGAGAGTCTTCAGACAATGATGCAGGTCTGAAACCCAGGAAAGGAGAGAAAAGGAAGGAAAAGCCACAAATTGAATGGAGTTCTGAGAAAGTCTCAGCCAGGCCAGTGCCTCAGGGAATCCCTGAACAAAAATCCGTTAGAGGAGTGCTACACTGGGGAGAAGTGGCCCATTTCTAGTACTCCTGCCATATCAGTCATTGGTTGGGAGCAGCCCAAGGGAAGCATGGACTCTCTAAGCTCTATGTTGGATCCAAAAGTGTGGATAGCAGGAGGCTGCCAGCTGTGATCCCATGGGCAGATTCTCCTGAAAGATCTGAGCAGTGCACCTCTATGGCCACCCACAGTCATAACTCAAGAAGAGACATGCCTGAGTACAAAGTTCTTCCCTACATGGGTAGCACACAGGGTTAGTGGCAGGGGTCGTTTCCCACCAAGCAAAATAACACCCTCACTCACCTCTAAATAATATAACCTAAGTAAAATTTGTGGGTTTGATGTGCAGACACAGCTTCAGGATATGTTTCTCAGTTTCCTAGCTTTTAACAGCTTGTTTCATCCAAGTCCCTCCTAAAGTTTTGTAGCTGCCACTGAAGAGCCAAGAACAGAGAAGCAGTTTTCTAGAGCAAAGGTTCTATTGTTGGCAGCACATTAGAATCGGGGTGAGGGGATGATTAATATTTCCTATGGCCAATCTGCACCTCCAGCCAATTAAATAGAATCTCTCAGGGTAGAGTCTAGCAATCAGTATTTTTTAAAGGTTTGCAGGTGATTTCAGTGTGTATTCAAGGTTGAGAGTTACTGTTGTAAAGAATATCTGCCTGAGGTAAAAGAATAGCTATATCTTTGAACATTCTTCTAAATACTCAGTCTCTCTACCAGTTCCACTCATATCCACTCCAGGGATTTACCTAATTAGTTCAAGAATGTTCCTAGAGGCCATTAAGCTTAAAATTTTTTTTAGTCTTTGTGACAGTAATCCTATACAAAATTTTCCTATCCTTAAGTTATACTTGCATTCGCATTTCTGTGTTCACCATACTATAACTTGAGCACATCTGTATATTTTTATACAAAAGTATGATACAAATCATAACAAGAAGGAATCCTGGTTCTCTGGCTACACTCAGCAGTGTAGCTTTCAAAAGTGCTCAGAACTTTAAGGAATTCTGGAGGTAGAGGTAGAGAGAAGCCTTTTTGTCTTAACATGGGAAAGACATTGCCACATTTTCTCAAAATTTGAAAGGAAAACAGGAAGAGAATTAAGAGTGTCGACTGAACCAAATGGAGAGTTCAGATTGGGTGTGTTTTATTTATACTCTTATTTTTATGTTAAATGAATATCAGTGAAAGTAATATGTTCATTGTAAAACTCTGGAAAAAGACAATGTAGACAGATGAAAATAATATGTTTAATACTAATATTAGTTATTTGTTCAGAAATCCAAGTTGGTCAATATATTTGCCTCCAGTGAGCTCTACTTGTTAGATTAGGATGAATTGATCAAGGTGTAGCTGTTGGTACCTGACCTCCACTGTGGGATTAATTTTTCTCTGTTATCAAGAAAATACAAAAAGCAAACAAACAAACCACCCCACCGTATATCTATTCATCTGCAGTGGCAGATCAAGAGTAGAGTTGGAGCAGTGGAAACTACCAGAAACAGGCAATAAGGGGAGGCATGGTCGGTAGAAAAGTTAAAAACAGTAATAAAACTACTCAAAATTGATTTTTAAAATTATCATCCTGCTTTGGCAACTCTAAAATGATGTCAGTGATAAAAAATACTCCTCCCTAAAAAAATATATTTTCTTGGTCTAAGTTCTAAATTTCAAATCAACACTTCTTAAAAACTTATTTTAAAATAAACATTGTATTCTGCATTGTATTCTCCATGGAATATTCCCATTTATATAATTGACCTCTGACATGTGAAATAAGTTACATACCTTGCTTCCAGAACTTATTTGTAAAGTTTTGGCCTCCTTCTGGCTTGCTTAAGGCATAGCTTGTCTCCAACCTTTTGACAACATATAGTCCGGCATTTAAACAATAGATTAAAAATAACTATAGTGACACAGAATGTGTAAAGATGATGAACTAGAACTTGAGCTACTTCAATTTTGTCTTCTTCGTGACTAGTTGGAGTTTTCATATGCATTTAAAATTTAAACAGTGGGGCTTCCATGGTGGCGCAGTGGTTGAGAGTCAGTCTGCTGATTCGGGGGACGCGGGTTCGTGCCCCAGTCAGGGAAGATCCCACATGCCGCGGAGCAGCTGGGCCCGTGAGCCATGGCCACTGAGCCTGTGCGTCTGGGGCCTGTGCTCCACAATGGGAGAGGCCACAACAGTGAGAGGCCTGTGGACCACAAAAAACAAAAAAACAAAAAATAAAACAAAACTGTGAAATAATGCAGACTGAGAGATGTAATATTTTTGTTTGGTAAGTGCAAATTTTAGTGCTTACATGAACTATTTTACTGAACTCTTCTTTTTATATATGTTAATTGCTTTAAAACTAAAGAACTGCAAGGGAGTAAAACATTGCATCAATATGATTTAGTAGGTTTAGCCATTTTGGTTTTATTAAAATTCACTTAAAAAACTGGCATGATTATATATACACAAAATTTAATAAAAGGAAAAAGTCACTATCTTCATATCTCTTCTGACTGTTACTCATTCTATTTCATATTATTACTGAAAATAATTTTGCTGTATAGAGTAGGATAGCACTGAGAAATGCTCTGCTCTCAGTGCCAAATAATCCAGGTATGGCACTGCTCAACTGCTTTTTCAAAGAGCTTGAAAGTCACTTAATGGGCCTCGTATTTTTTCCTTCATCGTGTCAGTTTTCTCCTTTTCTCCATTCCTACCTCCTTCTTTGCTTGCTCTTAACATCCAATCTCCTAGGGCAGGAAATGTCTCCTAGAAAAATAGAAAAAAGTCATTAATAATATTTACAGTTCGGGCTTTCCTGTATTGTCAAAGAGGGTTAAAGTAATCCTGTCACAGACCTGGTCAAAGATTAGCTGAGAAAGCCTGAAGAAATCAGTGAGATTGATTTGTCCAACCCTAAGGAAAGTGTGATGAGTATTCTATTGAGGAAAGTAATCTAATTTGGGCGGTCCAAAGGAGATTTCTCAGATTAAATGGTCACTATATACTATGGGTTCTGTTCAGCAGAAATGTTCAAACATTTAATTGCTCTTTAGTGGGTAAGCAAAGCTGACAACTTCTTTTTGAGGTGCATTTTGAGGGTGAAAGGAAAAAAAAGGTCTCCATGGGTTTAGGCTATTAAAGTATGGAAGTAAAAGAAATATAAGATTGGCAGAGTTATTTCCCCTGTACTCCTGGTTCCAAACAGAATGAGATGCAGCAGTGTGTGTGGCTAAAATGAGTGGCCAAAGCCCCCAAAGGCAAGTTACGCCGAGAGGATCTGAATTGTCTGAAATGCCTAACTGGTGTCTGATGTAATTTCTATGGACTTGAGATGCAAAGTAGGGAGCAGAGCTAAAACCACTGTCTACTAGGCTTAGATTTGGAAGCAGACAGTGACCTCCATCACATATGACAATGATAATCGCAAAATCCAGGCTGGTGTTTACTCCTAGGGAAAGAGGGAGAGGAAACAGGATCAGGAAGAAGTAAACCGGGATTCAACAGTAACCATCATTCTTTATCTCTTCAAAAGAGCTCTGAGGGGAAAATGGCAAAATATTACACTTGTGTAAAATTGAGTACAGGAGTATTTGCTATATTATTCTCTTAACTTTTTGTATGTTTGAAGAATAGCTTAATAAATAAAATTCAAGAAATTAAAATAGATATGATTATCAAAGTGATACTGATAATGTTAATGATACAGGAATGTGTTATATGTATTTGAGTCCTAAAGTCATGTGTTTTAGTTGAAGATATTCCCCTCTAGTTTATTTTTTTTTAATTCAGTATGATTTCAAGAATTATTTCTTGTTGACAAACACTAAAGGAAACAGTGTACTTTTTTGTAGTACTTTTATAGCTCAAGTCAATCTTTAAGACACCATTAAAAGTAATCCAATCCATCTCTATTTTGACTCGGGCTCCCAAGAATGCATAGCCCTGGGCAAAGGCTAACTATTAGGTAGTAAAATCCCATGGAAAAAAATTAAGGGAAAGAGGAATCAGACATAGAAGAAGGAAAAACCAGTTCAAGGTATTAAGCATGACTGATAGACCATCTCATAAAACTGTCTTCTGAGAGGCTATATAAACAACTTCCCAATCCATGGAAAAAAAAGGAAGAATTTATCTGTAGGCTTCCATCTCCCGTTGGTTAAAGCTTTACTACATAGGTGTTTAACTCTTTCCCATCCACTACTCTCACACACATAATTCTCTGTGGTACATGCTTGGGACCATAGCATCACCTGCCTGTTATCAATGAGGATTAGTGGGGGAGGAGATAAAAGTGTGTACAGTGAGTGCTTTTTACCTGCATATGTTTGAAGGTTTTTGGCTTCTCCAAAGAAGACTAATTGATTATATAAGTGTGGATTTTTTTTCTGGGCTCTCTATTCTGTTTTGTGGATATATGTGTTTTTGGGCCAGTACAATACTGTTTAGATTACTATTGCTTTGTAGTGTAGTTTGAAATCAGGTAGTGTGATACCACCAGCTTTGTTCTTCTTTCTTAAGTTTGCTTTGACTATTTGGGGTCTTTGGTGGTTCCACACAAATTTTAGGATTGTTTGTTCTAGTTTTGTGTAGAATGTCATGGGTATTTTGATAGAGATTACATTGAATCTGTAGATTGCCTTGGGTAGTATGGTCATTTTAACAATATTAATTCTTCCAATCTATGAATATGGAATATCTTTTCATTTATTTGTGTTGTCTTCTATTTATTTATTTAAGGTGAAGTACAGTTGATTTACTGTGTTGTGCCAATCTCTGCCATATGTGTTGTCTTCAGTTGCTTTCCTCAACATCTTATAGTTTTCTGAGTACAGGTCTTTTACCTCCATGGTTAGGTTTATTCCTAGGTATTTTATTCTTTTTGATTTAATTGTAAACTGGATTGTTTTCTTAATTTCTCTTCCTGCTAGTTCATTATTAGTGTATCGAAATGTAACAGACTTCTGTATATTAATTTTGTATCCTGAAACTACTGAGTTCCTTTATTCTAACAGTTTTTTGGTGGCATCTCTAGGATTTTCTATATATAGTATCATGTTATATGCAAACAGTGACATTTTTATTTTTTCCTTTCCAACTTTGATTCTTTTTCTTTCTCTTTCTGGTTTGATTACTGTGTCTAGGCCTTCCAATACTATAGTGAATAGAAGTGGCAAGAGCAGGCATCCTTGTCTTGTTCCTGATCTTAAAACAATTTTTTTAGCTTTTCACCGTTGAGTATAATGTTGGCTGTAGGTTTGTCATAGATGGCCTTTATTAAGTTGAGGTATGTTCCCTCTATACCCACTTTGTTGAGAGTTTTTATCATAAATGGATGTTGAATTTTGTCACATGCTTTTTCTACATCTATTGAGACAATCATATGATTTTTATTCTTCAATTTATTAATGTGAGGATTTCCCTGGAGGTCCAGTGGTTGGAACTTGGTGCTTTCACTACTGGGGGCCTGGGTTCAAGCCTTGGTTGGGGAACTAAGATCCTGCAAGCCATGAAGAGTGGTCAAAAAATAAATGATCAATGTGGTGTATCACACTGATTGATTTGTGGATGTTGCAAATCATTGCATCCATTTGCACATGCATCCTCAGAATAAATCCCATGGTGTATATGTATTGTTGAATTTGGTTTGCTAATATGTTGTTGAGGATTTTTGCATCTATGTTTATCAGTGATATTGGCTTGTAATTTTCTTTTTTTGTGGTGTCTGCGTCTGGTTTTGATATGAGGGTGAGGCTGGCCTCACAGAGTGAATTCAGAAGCATTCCTTCCTCTGTAATTTTTGGAATAGTTTGAGAAGGTAGGTGTTAATTTTTCTTTAAATGTTTTGTAGAATTCACCTGTGAGGTCCTGGACTTTTGTTTCTTGGGAGCTTTTTGATTACCAATTCAGTTTCATTACTGGTAATCTGCTTGATCATATTTTCCATTTCATCCTGATTAAGTCTTGGGAGATTGCATGTTTCTAGGAATTTATCCATTTCTTCAATATTGTCCATTTTATTTGAGTTTTATTTGTTCATAGTAATCTCTTAGGATCTTTTGTATTTCTGTGGTGTTGGTTGTAACTTCTCTTTCATTTCTAACTTTATTGATTTGAGCCCTCTCTCTTTTATTCTTGATGAGTCTGGCTAAAGGTTTATAAATTTTGTTTGTCTTTGCAGAAAAGTAGCTTTCATTTTCATTGATCTTTTCTATTTTTTTAAGCCTTTACTTCATTTATTTCTTCTCTAAATTTTATGATTTCTTTCCTTCTACTGATTTTGGGCTTTGTTCTTTTTTTTCTAGTTTCTTTAGGTGTAAGATTAGGTTGTTTGTTTGATATTTTTCTTGTTTACTGTGGTAGGCTTGTAGCACTATAATCTTCCTTCTTAGAACTGGTTTTGTTGCATCCCATAGATTTTGGATCATTGTTTTTGTTTATTTTTTTACTTCCTCTTTTTTTTCCACTAGTGATCAATTGGTTGTTTAGTAGCATATTATTTAGCCTCTACATGTTTGTGTGCTTTTGCAGTTTTTTAAATTGCAGTTGATTTCTAGTCTCATAGCACTGTGGTTGGAAAAGATGCTTGATATGATTTCAATTTTCTTAAAGTTTCTGACTTGTTTTGTGGCCTAGCATGTGATCCAGACTGGAGAATGTTACATGTGCACTTGAAAATAATGTGTATTCTGGTGTTTTGGGATGGAATTTTCTAAATACGCCTAAGTCCATCTGTTCTAATGTATCATTTAAGGCAGTGTCTTCTTATTGATTTTCTATCTCGATGATTTCTCCATTGATATAAGTGGGGTGTTAATATCCCCTACTCTTATTGTATTGTATTATTGTCAGTTTTTCCCTTTTTGTCTGCTAAAATTTTCTTTAAATATTTGTGTTCCTATGTTGGGTGCATATATATTTATGATTGTTATACCTTCTTCTTGGATTGATCCCTGGAACATTATGTAATGTCCTTCTTTGTCTCTTGTTAGAGTCTTTGTTAAAGTCTATTTTGTCTGAAATAAGTATTGCTACCCTGGCTTTCTTTTGATTTCCATTTTCATGGAATACCTTTTTCACTTTCAGTCTCTGTATGCCTTTAGGAGTGAAGTGAGTCTCTTGTAGGCAGCATATAGATGGGTCTTTAAAAAAAAAATCTATTCAGCCACTCTATGTCTTTTGATTGGAGCATTTACATTTAAAGTAATTATTATTATTTTTTAACATGTTTATTGGAGTATAATTGCTTTACAATGGTGTGTTAGTTTCTGCTGTATATCAAAGTGAATCAGCTATACATAAACATATATCCCCATATTCCCTCCCTCTTGCGTCTCCCTCCCCCTTCCCTATCCCTCCCCTCTAGGTGGTCACAAAGCACAGAGCTGATGTCCCTGTGCTATGCGGCTGCTTCCCACTAACTATCTATTTTACATTTGGTAGTGTATATGTGTCCATGCCACTCTCTCATTTTGTCCCATCTTATGCTTCCCCTGCCCCATGTCCTCAAATCCATTCTCTACGTCTGCGTCTTTATTCCTGTCCTGCCCTAGGTTCTTCAGAACCATTTTTTTTTTATATTCCATATATACGTGTTAGCATATGGTATTTGTTTTTCTCTTTCTGACTTACTGCACTCTGTATGACAGACTCTAGGTCCATCCACCTCATTACAAATAACTCAATTTCATTTCTTTTTATGGGTGAGTAATATTCTAAAATAATTATTGATAGGTATGTATTTATTGCCGTTTTGTTAATTGTTTTGGAGTTCTTTTTGGTTCCTTATTTTTTTTCTCTCTTCTCTTGTGATTTGATGACTATCATTAGTGTTATGTTTAGATTTCTTTCTCTTTTTCTGTGTGTATCTGTTATAGATTTTTGGTTAGTGCTTACCATGAGGTTCATATATAACAACATATATATGATATATATGATTAAGTTGATGATTTCTTAAATTTGAACGCATTCTAACAACCTTGCTTTTTTACTGTACCCCCTGCGTTTACTGTTTTTGACATCATATTTTGCATCTTTTTGTTTTGTATATTCCTTAACTACTTATTTTGGATATTTACCACCTATATAAACCACCTACTAGCTTTATAAGTGGTTGTTCTGATTTATCATGCTTTTACTATGTATTTGCCTTTACCAATGAGATTTTCCTTTTGTAATTTACATATGTCTAATTGTGGCCTTTTCTTTTCCACTTAGAGAAGCCCCTTTAACGTCTCTTGTAAAGCTGGTTCAGTGGTGCTGAACTCTTTTAGGTTTTGCTTGTCTGTAAAACTCTTGATCGCTTCTTCAAATCTGACTGATAGCCTTTCCAGGTAGAGTATTCTTGGTCGTAGGTTTTTTCCTTTTATCATTTTGAATATATTGTGTCACTCCATTCTGATCTGCAAAGTTTCTGCTGAAGCTGATTGTCTTATGCAAGTTTCCTTGTATGTAACTGGTTGCTTTTCTCTTGGTGTTTTTCATATTCTTTCTTTATCTTTAATTTTTGCCATTTTAATTATAATTTGTCTTGGAGTGGACCTCTTTGGGTTGATCTTGTTTAAGACTCTCTGTGTTTCCTGGAACTGGATAATTGTTTCCTTCCCCAGGTTAGGGAAATTTTCAGCTATTATTTTTTTAAATAAGTTTTCTGTCCCTTTCTCTCTCTGTCCTCCTTCTGGGATCCCTGTAATGCAAATATTACCATGTTTGATGTTGTCCCAGAGGTCTCTTAAACTGTCTTCATTTTTAAAAATTCTTTTTTCTTTTTTCTGTTCATCTTGGGTGATTTCCACTACTGTGTCTTCCAGTTTGCTGATCTGTTCCTCTGTATCATCTAATCTACTCTTGTTTCCTTCTAGTGTATTTTAAAAATTTCAGTTCTTGTATTCTTCAGCTGTGTTTGGTTCTTCTTTATATTTTCTAACTCTCTGTTAAACTCCTCAGTGTGTTCCTCCATTCTTCTCCCAAGTTCATTAAGCATATTTGTGATCATTACCTGAATTCTTTATCTGGTAGACTGCTTATCTTCACTTTGCTTAGTTCTTCTTCTGGGGTTTTGTATTGTTTCTACGTTTTGGACATATTCTTCTGCTTCCTCATTTTGCCTAATTCTCTGTGTTTATTTCTATGTATTAGGTAGATCAGTTATGTTTCTTGATCTTGGAGAAGTGGCCTTATGAGGAGATATCCTATGGGATCCAGCATCAGACTCCCCTCTGGTCATGAGAGCTTTATGCTCTCATGGTGCCCCCTTTTCGGATGCATGCACCCTTCTATTTTGGCAGGCCAACTACTGTGGGCATGCTGGTCCCTGGCCTGTTTGGATCCCAGACCCTGCATTGTGTTGTGGTGGCCACTAGCCTGGCCCAGCTGGTTATGGGGGCCTGGGCAGGTGCTGCCTGCTGGTGGGTGGGGCCTGGTCCTGGGGCAGCTGGCTCTGGTGACTGGGGCATCCTGGCACTGGTGCTGGCCTGCAGTTGTGTGGATAAGCCTGTTGTACTAATAGGCTAAGGGGAGGACTCCAAAATGGAGCTTGCCAGCAATAGTGTTCTCATGGTAGAATGAGCTGCCACAAATTGCTGCTGCCAGTGTCTGTGTCTCCAGGGGTAGTCCCATTTGCTTCTTATTTCCCCAGGAGATGCTCCAAGATCAGCAAGTAGGTCTGACTCAGGCTCCTTTCAGATTACTGCCTCTGTTCTGGGTCTTGGAGCATGTGAGATTTTGCATGTGTCCTTTAAGAGTGAAGTTTCTGTTTCCTACAGTCTTCTGGCTTTCCAGTACATAAGACCTGGCGGACTTCAATGCCAGATATTCTGAAGATTCATCTTCTCAGAGCAGGACCCCCAGGCTGGGGATCCTGATGTGGAGCTCAGACTCCTTTCTCCTTGAGGAGAACTTCTGCAATTGGGATCATCCTCTTTTTTTGTGGGTTGCCTCCTTTGGGGTGTGAGTCTTGATTACACTGTGTTCCTCCCCTCCTACCTGTCTTGTTTTGGTTCCTTTTTTGTATATTTAGTTGTGGAAAATCTTTTCTGTTAGTCTTCAGGTTATTCTCATCGATAGTTGCTCTGTAAATAGGTGTAATTTTGGTGTGCCTGTAGGAGGAGATGAGCTCAGGTCTTCTTACTCTGCCATCTTTGCCACACTTCTCTTTGCAGTTTTTCTTACTGAAAGACATCAGCATTACTTTTATAGTTATCAAGAAATCTTCAGCATCAGTTATTCATACTTTTCCTGTTACATATAAAGCAATATGAACAAACTTTTAGCAGACAGCCTAACATAGACAAGGAACATGATGACTATTAATTCCATTCCTGTACCTTTTTCTAAAATGTTATTCCCAAAGGTCCCAGAACTTGGACAACATTTCCTATGCTTTGTACCTATTTGCACCACAATAGATACCTCATTTTGGATTTTTAAAAAAAAATATGTCTTTCTCTCAAGACTTTGAACTTGAAGGCAGGAATTATATCTCATTCATCTTTGCGAACAGCACAGTGGTTGGCCCAGTTGACTCTCAATTAATGGTAGTCAAACAGACCTGACATTTGGTGTGTACATAAGTAAGCAGGCATACACACTTTGGGTGTTTAATTGCTTCTCTCTTGATTCCTTCTCGGAGCATAGAAAACTATCAGTAGATTGTTGGGAGTTCACTGCTGTGATGGCATGTGTGATTCCTGCTGCTATGTGCAGCTGTTGGAGCAAATGTACTCACCGATGTGATAGTTTACCTGGAAAAGGGAATACTCTACAAACATCATACTCCCAGAAAAAACTTATAATGAGGATTCTATAATATCATAAGTGTCTCATTAGCAATAAAAGCTATTAAAGCCACTGTTCTTAATGAAGAATTAAAATAGCATCCTTCATTAAAATAGAAAGGGTAAGAGTGATGCAATCAACATCGTGGATGGAGAGTTGGTGAATGTTTGGATGTTGAGGGAGAAAGATAGCTACCATAGAAAATGATCCCAAGGTTTAGAATATTGAGAGTATGAAAGAATGACTATGTTATTTTATGAGTCAGAGAAATAGGAATAAAGAAAGATATTTAAGGAAAGTAGGTGAGCTTAATTTTTAACTGGCTTTAATATTAAGGAATGTCCATTATTTCAGGAATTAATACATTCCATTTATATTGAATACCTATTATTACCACACATTGTTGTAAGCTCTGAGCACAGAAATAATATTGTCTGTCAGGCATCTCATTAAAGAACTGTTTGTCAACAGATTTTCAAGTGACTCAAATACGGGTGGAATAACAATTCTGCTAGAAGAAATAATATGAATTTAAAATTCATATTATGAATTGGCAATGATGGTACAAAATTAAAGAGATGAAACTTAATAAAAGTAATTTTGTGTGAAAAAACTTGGTGTCTGTTAGTAGTATGAAATGGCTACCCTCCAAAATCAAATATATTCTTAAGCTATATTAATACAAATGTACAATAAAACAAGGGGTATAGTACTTGCTTGTAAAATAAAAGATGTATAAGTGACAATCCATTATGAACTTCTCAGATCACATCCAGGGTATTGCGTTCAATTCCAGGTGCTACATTTTAAGTACTAGTCAGCGAGATGAGCTTTTTTCTGTTATGTGAAGGAACATTAAAGGACCTAATCAGAATTAGGAGAAAAATTGCTTTTCAATGTTTGGCTTGTCTACCCAATGTCAATGTCAAAACTGAGGCCATTTAGGTAGAAATGCTAGGCAGGAAGATTTGACACATTATCAGATGTAACAGTCTAATACCTGGAGTTATCTGGTGTGAATGCGAGCTGTTCACACCACAGATGGTTGAAGGAGAAGTAGTAGAAGGCACTGCTGCTAACAGGCAGTAGACGTTATTTATTGTTGCATGAAGTTTAAAGCTATGCATTAACAGCTTAGCAGCCCACCATCTACTCTAAATCTTAGCAGCCCACCATCTACTCTAAATCTAAATTTAAAAAAATCAACCTAAAGACTAAAACAAGAGGAAGTAGATCTATAAAATGACTTTGTGATCTAATTCTCTGGGCATTTTTTTGTCAGCTGTTCTGTGAGGTGACATTATCATAGAAGAGGAAAATAAAAAGAATCTTAATTTACAAGATTGGTTGGAGAAGATGCTGTTATGGTTGCATACAGATAAAAAGGTCACATTTAAAGATTCTTCTGTCCCAGGATGTTAAAAAAACATAGAATTCCTTTAAGAAGAGTCTGTTAGGGGAACACAATGGTATATACATTTTAAGTCTTTGTATTCAAGTTGAATTTGCAAATCTAAATAAATAATTGTTTGTGGTTGGGTACTGCTGATGTTGCAATTGTTCATAATTATTCATTCATCTGTTCATCCATTCATTTATCAAACATCTACTAAGGTGCTACCAGGAAATAAGGAATAAATTCAAAAATTAGTGTCTGCAAAATAACTGAGACTGTAGTGAGGCAGACAGGAAGTAAACAAATGATTGAATGCAATGCGATGGGTCATATATTAGGGGCAGTGGTATCCCTAAGTAAGCATGATCAACTTTGCGTGTGTATTGAAGAATGTAATTCAGATGGAGGGAAGAACATTTGTGCATAAGAAAGCAATATATGTTAGTATACCAAGACACAATACACTACTATGTGTTTTTCAGGGTTCTGTAAGCAATTCAACACAACAACAACATGATACCTAACAATTATTTTGTGCTTATTATGTCCAAAGTACTAGTCTAAACATGTTATGGGTATTAACTAATCTAATCTTCATAGCAATTTATTTATTTATTTATTTATTTATTTATTTATTTATTTATTTATTTATTTTTAACATCTTTATTGGAGTATAATTGCTTTACAATGGTGTTAGTTTCTGCTTTATAACAAAGTGAATCAATTATACATATACATATGTTCCCATATTTCCTCCCTCTTGCGTCTCCCTCCTTCCCACCCTCCCCATCCCACCCATCCAGGTGATCACAAAGCACTGAGCTGATTCATAGCAATTTAGAATAGTCTGGCTCCAAAATCTTCACCTTTAGCTTCCATGTTATATATACTTTCTTGAAGAGATGGTTTTGACAGTATGGGAGATTAGATACCTTAAAACTAAGTGGAAATAGAAATCCGGGGGCATAGCTGGATTATGTGCATACTGCTTCTGGGAGGGTAAATTGTTGTAAACACTTTGGAAAAGAGTTTGCTATTGTTTTGTAAAATTGCTTTGGTTCAATCCTAGTTTAAACACAAAAAATTCACTCCTGGATATATTCCTTAGAGAAGCTCCTGAATATGTGCTGCAGGAGACAAGTAGAAAGAGTATTCATGGCAGCCTGCTTGTAATGGCACACACATAAACAGCAGACACCCAAAGGTTCATCATCAGCACATCATCAGTAACAGCAGAGTAGATAGAAACATTGTGGTAAATGTACATAATGGAACACTACTGGCAGTAAAAATCAATGAGTTATAGTGCCAAAATGGATGAACATCAGGAAGATTATACTGAGTAAAAATTACACATTTCAGAATACATAAAGAACACATATGTATAAAGTTCAAAATATGCTAAAATAACATATTGGTTAGAGATAAAAGATATGTAGTAAAATATATAAAAGCAAGGGATGATTCTTTAAAAAATTCAAAATAATATTTCTTCTAAAGGGAGAACAGAGGAATAAAATATGATAAAAGTGTATAGGTAGATGTCACAGTAAAATTCAATTCACAGTGTTGTTATTCTTCATATCTTACACATATTTTATAAATATTGTTTTGTATCTACTCAGTGATCACCACATTTCATAAATTTTTAAGCCAATATTTTTTCATGTTTTAATATTTCTTAAACTGAGATGCATCTTAAAATTGAAGCACTATAAAAGTAATGGTCAGCATTTTTCTTTCTTAGTTGTTTGCAGAAAATAATGCAGTGCCTTATAATTGAGGGCATCTGAGATCTAGTGAAAAACAAAACTCTGGGAATAATTCTGATAAATGCCCTTGAGACTGTGTGGAGAATAAGCAGAAAAATGGTAGGGTATGAGACCATAGTAGTAGGCAGGGGCCAGATCATTGGAGTGGCCGCATGTCATTGCTGAAGTTGTAAATTCCATAAGAGATTGGAAGCTATTAAAGGGTTTCATGAAGGAAAATAACATGACAGATTTATACAAATTTGGGGGACTTAATTATTATATTGGTTTAAACTGATTCTTTGCATTATTGCTTCAACTTTTAAACAGGAAAGATTATCCTAAAAAACAGTGAACTTGAGTAACAATGAATGCAACGATGATTTTTAAAAATAATATCCCATGTGACAGCAAAGAGAGGCCGCTCCCCCCTTTCTGGGGTGGTATCAGAGAAGGCCTAGTGAAGAGTCAAGACTTTCACCATTGCCCAGTGGTAATGAGGCAACCTCCATTGCAGTGTCAGTGTAGACCATATGGGGTGCTGTAACTCCCATCCTGCCTAGCAGTAATGAAGAGCTGTCCTCCTCCCCTTTAATGTCAGTGAAGGCTAAGTGATAACCTGGACTTCTGCCTCTACCTGGCAGTAACAAGGCAGTGCCTCCCTCTCCTCCCAATAGAGTGGTGTTATAGAAAGCTAACTAAAACAGAAGGTTTCAATTAGATCTAGAGTTTCATAACATATTATGAAAATATGCAGCTTTCCAGTAAGAAAAATACTCATAGCATTAAGAACCAAGAAGACCTCAAACTAAATGAAAGGAGGCAATCAAAAGCTATAATATCAATATGACAGTGATGTTAGAATTATCTGAAAAAGCCACTCTAATAAGAATGCTTCAGCAAGCACTTATAAATACACTTGAAACAAATGAAAAAACAGAAGACATCAGCAAAGAAAGAGAAGGTGTAATAAAGAAAGCTACTGTATTTAAAAAGAAACAAATCTAATAATACAATCTGCTTTATGTCCTTTAATAAAAAAACAATCCATTTGGAAAGAATAGAAAGTCTTCAAAAGTAGCATAACATACCCTTTCAGTTTATCATTAATTCATCCTCTCAATCTTTCTTAGTAAGTTTAGAAGCCTTCACTTCTTAGTCTTGTCCATCTCTGATAGATATCAGTATTATTTGTCTCAACTATTACAGTTAGAAAAGACCACACAAATAGCCACAGCTTCTCTGAGTGCTGACAGACACTAGTAAATAAATCAAATTGTATTGATTTTATTTCCCAGGGTGCATAATCACAGACTGCTTCTCTTATTTTAAATTACTTGGCTGGCATAGATATAAACTATTGGCTAAAAGAGAGTCCAGCTGAGAGTGTACAGATAACTGTACACAAATTTGTTACCACTGTCAGAAAAAGAACTGAAAATGAATATGTAATAGTCATATGGGACAGTAGTGTCACATCTCATAAAACAAATAATTATCTTCTATGTTCCCAAAATCAATGCTTAGTTTTATTTCCCCTAAAGTTGCATAGTAGGGAGAGAGAAATATGTCTTTGGATACCCTGTAATTTATACTACTAAATTAAAAATTTATAGTATAAAGTAATTTTTAACAAGTGGAAAAACCAAATTCTTAAAGGTGAAGTTAATATTACTCAGCCATAAAAACGAATGAAATAATGCCATTTGCAGCAACATGGATGGACCTAGAGATTTTCATACTAAGTGAAGTAAGTCAGACAGAGAAAGACAGATATCATATGATATCACTTATATGTGGAATCTAAAAAAATGATACAAATGAACTTATTTACAAAATAGAAACAGACTCACAGACATAGAAAATAAACTTATGGTTACCAAAGGGGAAGGGGGGAGGGATAAATTGGGAGTATGGGATTAACAGATACACATTACCATATATAAAATAGTTAAACAACAAGGTTTACTCTATAGCACAGGGAACTATATTCAATATCTTATACTATAATGGAAACAAATAAAAAAAGAATATAGATGTATACATATATATGAATAACGGAATCACTGCTGTATGTTTAAAACTAACACAACATTGTAAATCAACTATACTTCAGTTTAGAAAAAAGGTAAAGTTAACTTGGCTTTAAATTTCTTATATTAACATAGTGACTTTTCTGGTCAGCTTAGATTTGACTGAAGGGTGTTTGGGTTTTTAAAAATGTAACATAACGTGAGTGAGTCAATATAATGATTCATTTTGTACTTTACATATTAAGCCTCTAGTAAAAACACCCACACATTTTTATTGAGTGCCTATCTTGAGTTAAAAACGGTGATTATTGGTGGTGGGGAGAGGGGGCTGTGTGTTACAGCAGCCCTCCCCTGATAGCTATGTGCAGGAGAAGAAAAGTTGTGATGTGTTAAAGCTTTGTCTATGGTCCTGTCTTACTGTGTTATCTCTTGGTTACCTGGATGCTTGGTCTCCTGGTGTGCCCAAGCTCTGGGTGGTTTCAGTTCTTGCACCCACATTCTCATCATAAAAAGCTACCTGTCCCATGCCCTATCTCAACTGGTTGCTTTCTCATTATCCAAAATGGCAGCCAACTATGTGACCAAAATGTATGTATACACAAGCCTTCCTATGATTCTTCTGTATTATATGTATTTTACAAGTCATCTTTGGGAAGCAAAACTTAAACCCAGGGAGTAATGGTAACATAGGAATTTCAAGTGTTGTAGAAGATATACAGGTTGGTGATTCCATGTGGCTTTCCTGACATCATACTCTGTGAATAGCTGCCTACATTTTCATAGGTTTCAGTCTATACATGATAGAGGGACATGTTTGTTATACTAGATTTTTATTGCAACAATTAAGTGCACAATCCTGAGATTAAAACATAATGAAAAGTGTTAAATTGATGACACGTTCTTTTTTTTTTTTTGCAGTTCTAATATAAGTGTGGTAAATATATTACAAGTAGAAATGCATGTTAGATAGGTTATGCTTTACAATAAGACCCTCAGTTTTGTGTAATATTCATTAGTACACTGACAATTTTTAAATAATTTGAATCATTTAAAAATTTGGAATAGTCAGTTATTGTACATGTTCTTGGGTTTTTAAACATTCATTTATTTATAAATTCAGACACATTCCTTGAATTCGTATTGTGTTGCAAACTCTGAGTTAGTCTAGGGAACATGAACATTTTCATAAAGAGAAAA
Organism: Platanista minor; assembly: GCA_004363435.1. Classification (NCBI taxonomy): domain Eukaryota; kingdom Metazoa; phylum Chordata; class Mammalia; order Artiodactyla; family Platanistidae; genus Platanista; species Platanista minor. Next base: position 19,860 of record RJWK010010421.1, on the reverse strand, counting down.
AAGCACACTGATAATTTGGGATTTATGAGTGGTAACTAGGCATTATACAAATCTTATGCAACTTACGTGTTATTGAAATGAAAAAATGGAAAAAAACAAGCACCCACACACAAACAACAAAAACAAAACAAGCATCAGGAAAAATTTAACTCAGAGTGTATAGTCAGCAGCTTTCCAAACTCCAAATCCCAAGCCGATCCTCTTACAGATGCCTACCTCTGCTGCACCGCTTTCCTCATTTACAAGATCACCGTATGTACCTTTTAAGACAAGCTTTTCTCAACGTGTTCAACCTATTGCTCACCAACTCTGCAAGGCAAAGGCAAATTTGCATTTAACTACACTCTGGAAAGAAGTTTTTTTTTTTTTGGTATCAAGTCAATGGTTTCATTTTATTAGTAAAAAAGCATGGAGAACCTCTTAACTACACTGAAGTGTTAACCCACTTTTAATTATTTTCCCTTTAGAAGTAGATTTCATAATTTTAACCTGGAACATTGTGAAGGATTTCAACTTAGTGGTTGCTTGCAACTGCAATATATAAATTTCTTATTTTCCATGTAATGTTGTATAAAATGTAAATCTCCAAGGAATTCTAGCCCTTAAATGAGCCAAATTTGTTTTCTTCTCTAAAGTCAAAGAGCATGAGAAAATACAAGTCTAGACAAATATGTTATCGAATTTAGAATAAAGTTAGGCTAAGAAATATAAAAATATTGCTGAGTCTACAAAATCTTCACCACCTTCTTGCAGTTACCGACAATATATTTTTAAAATTTGTTTTCCTTGTGGTATTAATGCTATTCCAATGATCCTTTACTTATAGTCAGTTTAGAACTTTCACAGATATGTACAGAGCTGTTTTCCAGAGAAAATTGTTTTAGTTCTGCTCTCCATCAACACACAGTATTTAATAGCGTTCTATAGTCTTTTTAGTGTTGGCTATGTGTTGTTGGTTACTGTAAGGCGTTAGTCATAAGTTGGTGTCCCTTGGACAGCAAACCGTTTTATTTTGCCAACTCAGTGCTTTTATTTTTATTTTTTGTTCAGTTTGTGTGCTTTTAGGTGAACAAGTACTTTTCAATTTTGCTGTAAACCACAGTAAACCCTTTTATATGTAGCCTATTCATTTTAAATGCCTGTACTTAGCTGGCATTTAATGGCATTTAAGTTTGTCATATTGGCTGTGTATGTGCTCATAAGACGAGGCATAAATGGTAAAACTGAAAGTGGCAAAAATAAAAGATAAACATGGCATATAAATATAGCATATAGGATGAATTATTTCACAGCAGAAACCGAAAGAACAAGAATTGGTCATCTATTTTTGAGAAAAGTGCTGGGTGGGCCTGTGCAATAATAGGAAAACTGATTGACAAATTGAAAATCTTTGATTGAGAAAGCTAGAGGATCAAAGTTGAATGTTTACTAGCATAATGTGCATTCAGAAGATGTCTAGGAGTTTGTTGGAAGAACTAAAATCCAAGCATGGTGAAAATGAGGTTAATGAGATTATTGCTGAAAGCTGTGGCTAGTTCTACAGGTTCCAGGCCCATTTGAATCTGCACAACATCAAAGTGAAGAGAGAGGCTGCAACTGCTGATAAGGCAATTTTTTAGAAGAAGGAGAATTCTTTATCCAATAGAGATGAGATTGTTCAATTTTGGGAAAAAGAAACCAATAGACTATATATATAATGTGGTGGTGAATAGTATTTTAAAACTTCGAAGGACCAATGCAAACTTCCATTGGGAGAATGCATCCTGGGATTGCAAATTTAAGCCTCCCTTATTTCAAACAGCTTTTCAGATTAGGACTACTTCATAATTCACAGAGTTTAAGTCCGGGGGAATGGAGGAATAGATTTTGTCTGTGGCTATAGCCCTAGTGTTACCACATATGAAAGCAAAACTGAACATCTATAACTTAATGTTAAGAATGATACAGTTATGTTTTTGGTATAGGTTAAAATTTATTTTTTATTTTTAAAATTGTGATTCAATATATGTAACATGAAATTTACCATTTTAACCATGTTTAAGTGTACAATTCTATGGCATTAAGTACATTCACATAGCTGTGCAGCTATTGCCACCATCCATTTTCTGAACTTTTTCATCTTTCCCAACTGAAACTCTGTACCCATTATACACTAACTTCCTATTTCTGCCTCCCCTCAGCTCCTGACAACCACCATTTTACTTTCTGTCTTTATGGATTTGACTATTTTAGGTACCTCATATAAGTGGAATCGTATAATATTTGTTCTTTTATGAGTGGCTTATTTAATTTAGCATAACGTCCTCAAGGTTCATCCCTATTATAGCATGTGTCAGAATTTCCTTCCTTTTTAAGGCTGAATAATATTCTATTGTATGTATATACCACATTTTGTTTATCCATTTATCTTTCCATGAACATTAGGATTGCTCCCATCTTTTGGCTATTCTGAATAATTCCGCTATGAACATGGGTGTACAAATATCTATTTGAGTTTCTGCTTTCAGTTCTTTTGGTATATACCCAGAAGTGAATTGCTGGATCATATCATAATTCTATTTTCAACTTTTTTTTTTTTTTGCGGTACACGGGCCTCTCACTGTTGTGGCCTCTCCTGTTGCGGAGCACAGGCTCCGGACACGCTGGCTCAGCGGCCATGGCTCACGGGCCCAGCCGCTGCGCGGCATGTGGGATCTTCCCGGACCGGGGCACGAGCCCGTGTCCCCTGCATCGGCAGGCGGACTCTCAACCACTGCGCCACCAGGGAAGCCCCAAATCTTTTTTTTTAATTGAGGTATAATTGACTTATTATATTAGTTTCAGGTGTACAACATACTAATTTGATATTCTTATAGATTATACACCATACAAAGTTTATTCCCTGTGCTGCACATTACGTCTTTGTAACTTATTTATTTTATACCTGGTAATTTGTACCTCTTAAATGGGGAATGGATGGATTGCATATCACTCATGTAATCCTTAGGCTAGGAAGATGGCTAATATTAACTTCCAAAAAGTATTGCATGGCATTAAAATCAAGATAATATTCTCTGACAAATACTTGGACATGAAAATTTATCCCTAGAAATTATCATACTAAGTGAAGTAAACCAGACAGAGAAAGACAAATACGTGGTATTGCTTTTGTGTGGAAACTAAAAAAAATGATACAAATGAACTTATATACAAAACAGAAATAGACCCATGGACATAGAAAAAAAATGTATGGTTACCAAAGGGGAAAGGTGAGGAGGAAGAAAAAATTAGGAGTTTGGGATTAACATATACACACTACTATATATAAAATAGATAACCAACGAGGACCTACTTTATAGCACAGTGAACTATACTCAGTATTTTGTAATAACCTATAAAGGAAAAGAATCTGAAAAGAAATATAAATGTTTGTATAACTGAATCACTTCACTGTACACCTCAGAGTAACACAACATTGTTAACTATACTTCAATAAAAGAATTAAAAATATAAAAGTTTATCCTTGAATTAGATTTCAGAGAGATCTGTATTTTAGAGTGAATTGTTTTATCCCTTTCTTGAATTGCTTTAACTAAATTGCAGTTGGTAGTATACCATTAGTCTGCCCTGAAAGATGTTTTGAGAAATAACATTCAGAATTTTCTTTCTATTGAAATGTATTCTTTATAAGAATTCAGGGGAGAAACTCTTCCCAGGGCCTAGTAGGGGAGAAATAATTTTGCTTTTTCACAGTTACTGTTTGTTTTCATGTAAGGAAAACTGTCTTTTGAGTAACAAATTGGGTTTCCCTTAGTGGATCAAGGGTTAACAATCTCAGATCCAAAGTTGTTTTCTACCTTTAACAATTCTTCATTCTATCTTTATCTTTCTTTCTATTAAAAAATCTTACATGGCAGATACTTTTATAAATTTACATCAGTTTTAAGCAAGGGTGAGTACAGTTAAGTAAGCAAAACATACAAATGAAACACAATAAGCTTTCCATTAAAATATTTCTTTGTGTTCATGAAGCTGGAGCCCAACAGCTAGATTGCAAGGGCAGGAGTTTCCAATATTTCTGTGAAGTTTCATTGTCCACAGAGGCCTTCATGTTGTGTGTGTGTCATTGATGCAAAGATGCACATCTTTTCCACATTTTATAGTGAAAAATCTAGATGCACTTTACAATTGATAGTGCCTGAATTAGAGGGAATATGATATTTGTATGTATTTGTGGATGGTAAGGAAAAAGAGAGAAGTTGTCTTCATTTTCTCTTTAATAAACTAGCTGAAGCCTTGCCTTTTCTATTATGTATCACAACCTGCATCCCTCTCTCCCCATCCTCTGTCTGGCAAACCTGATGCACTTTTCAAAGCTAAGCACAAATATCATGTTCCCTAGGAGACCTTCCTTGATGCTTCAGTTAAGGTTAGGGTACTTTTTCATGCTTTTAGTATCCAATTCCTCTTTGCACTTACTATACTCTTATAATTCTCTGTTCAGGTGTTTGTGAAGCAACATAGCAGAATAGTTAAGCACTTGGCCTCTGGAAGCAGACAACTTTGGATTTAATTTTGCTATATTAACTTTTGGGTGAGTTGCTTAAACTCTGCTTCTCAGTTTGTTCATCTGTAAAATGGAATTATCGTGGTAACCTATCTCATGGGATTATTTCAAAAGTTAAATGAGTTAACACATTGACAGCGCTGTATGGAACAGTAAATGTTTCTCTTCTTCCTCCTCTTCCATCTTCTCTTTCTTCTCCTTTTTTTTTTTCTTCTTGTTATTTCTATTTTTGTTGTCCACACTGTAATGTGAGCTTGGGAAGCAGGAACTGCCCAGACTCTTAAATTTTTTATTTCTAATTTCATTTTCATTTCTAATTTCCCAGAACCTACAAGAATGCTTGGTACAAGGAAGTCCTTGCTAGATGTTACCACTAAATAAAATCCTGTATTAGAGATGAATTTTGAGTGATATGTCATATTTTAGTGAAAACTGAACTGTGTTTATGAAAATGCTTTATAAAATTGAGCTAGTGTAACTACCAGAATATCTTTCTAGGTGGTATAAAATCATTCCCTTTATTGGAAAGGATTCAATTACCTATTTAATAAACAGTAAGTGAGTGCCACCTGTGTAAGAAACTGGCCTAGCTACATGGGAACGCAGAGGCGAAAAGAACCTCTGTCTTCAAGGAATTAATTTTCTAATGTAAAGAAGTGAGAGCATATGGTTTTCTTAACTGGACATTTTGTTTGTTACGAAAATGCCCTTAAATCTAGCAGTTTGTGATAGTATATACAAAAATAAGAAAATTTATTATTCCATAAATTTGTTTTGTCTCTCAGGATAATATTGAGAATAATAATTTCTTCCCCAAAGTTTAAAAAAATTACTATTTCCTTATCTATTCTCCGATACATTAAAAAACCAGAGTTGAGAGGCTAGCTGTTGATTTCTGTGATGTATTCTTTAGATTGAAAACCATTTATGGCATTGGATATTGTCCTTGAAAAACCTTTTGCATTTCTTGGCTTCTTTTAGTAAGTTATGTTTGATCTTACTTAGAACCACTACAAGTTGTTATATTGAAATTTGGGCCCTTAGTTTCAAGTTTTTCCACTGGTATCCATTTAACTCAATTGCCCAGTACATAAAAGTCGCTCATTAAAATAAACCCAATTCTCATATGTTTATGTTGTGCTTCTAAAACAGCAGTAGCTTATGAATCCTTTTTTTTTTGGTTGTTTGTTTCTTTTTAAAGAAAGTGCTTGGGCACCTTTGACTTGTACAGTGAAAAATATTTTCTTGAGAGATATTCTTACACAGTCTTTCTTTCATGAGAATTTTCTTTTTAACCTTTAGTTATTCCATGTGTTTTAGTGCCTACTCCCAAATTCTAGCTGATGTAATTTCCCCTATGGTACATATCTCAACAGATGATTCCTCCAAAATTTATGAGTACTATATACCAATCCTTAATTCTGGGGCAAGATTCCATCTCTTGAATGTAGTTATCACTTATAGTCTTGCCAGTTTTGCTTCTTTTCACTTATTTTGTCCATCTGGCAGTATACTCCCAAGCCTTTACAGTTTATGAATCACTGGCAATATTCACACCCAGTTGTCTATGACTCACTAGGAATCTTTGCCAGATTTCTCAGCATTTAAAGGATATATTCCTATTTTATGTTCTCTCGTTTTAACAGGAGCATTTGGCACATATGCTTCTTTATACTGTAATTTCAAAAATGGATGCCAGGTTGAAAATCGTTCCCATATTTAAATCATTTACACATGTAGCCTCTTGTTCTAAAAACTCACAAATTAAGACCTCTTTAGGGGCTGCTTTTAACAAGCGTGGATGTCAGATTTAAACAATGTGAACTTCTCTAGGGGAGACATTAGAGTGAATAAATTATTTCAGTTCTGTAGGAAAATTGGGAATGTTCACTCTCTTTAGATGAATTATAATTTCTAAGGATTTCTTCCTTTTTTCCAACAATGATAAAAGCATAGGCTCTGTTACTCACTAGCTGTGTGATTTTAAAGATATTAATAGCTTTTCACATGTTTCCTCATTTGTAAATATTTATGTCAATATCTATGAGATTGCCTCTTCAGCACTTTAAGAAATTCTTTACATGGAATTTGTTCCTTGGAAAATATTTTTATTGATTAGAAGTAGTTTAGAAGATACTTACATAAAAGGTGAATATATGGAAGGAAGAACTTAATATGTATTTTTTCAGACATGGGTATACCCACATATAATCATCTCACCTTGTTTTTTATTTGTGGGGGGAGGAGGTGAATAAATCATTATTATCTTAAGTATATGAAGATAGCATATAACTTAACAGAGAACAATACCGTGTCACTATAAAAATGCTAAAGATATGAACAAATAATTCATGTATGTACAAACACAAAAAAATTACAATTTGATTAAAAACATGGGTAAAATATTCAGTCTCTATAGTGATCAAAGAAACACCAAGTAAACACTAAAATATCATTTTGAATCCATGAATTGATAAAGATTTAAAATCATAAAAGGTAGGGGTGCATGGTTTTAGAAAATGGATGTTCTTTTTTAAAAAATTTCATTGAAGAAAGAATATCTCAATACCTGTGATTTATTCCAGGAGTTCTGATACAAGAAAATGGACATTCTTATACATTTTTGGTAGAACTGTAATTATATTATTTCTAGAAGTCAACTTGGCATCATGTCTCAAAAGCCTTAATATATTTCTAATGCAGTACAATTGTGAACTACAATTTATTTATAGAAATTTATTCTATATAACCAGAAAAGCCCCCCCACACATATGTATAATATATGCACATATGCATATTAATTGAATATTGTCATTAACAGTGGGAAATCAAAATAATATAAATCTCCATCAGTAGATTTCTCAGGTCACCAACAAAACTGTTCCTCCCTTGGTTTTCCCCATTTCAGTCAGGGGACTTGCTTAGATAAAAAACTTGTTTCTTCTCCTTCTCTCACTTTCCATATAGGGTCAGTCCCAAGTCCACTTTTTGACATCCCAGAAAATAACAAAGAGATATAATGTATAAACTCATTTAAAACAATAGATGGCTTTATGTTAACAGCATCAGAAAATTAAAAAGAAGGAGCATATACATCTATACGTGTACATTAGCTCAGAGAAAAGAAATACAGAGGAGAGAGGCTGGATATAACTTCTTTTTGGATGCTCGACTGTATAAATAATTCTCTTCTCAGAGCTACAAGTTTTTTTTTTAATACCAACTTTAGACTTTGGGTGATAACCTTATTCCTTGAAAGTAGCTTAGCATAGGAGAGACCTTTCTATAAGGCACAAAAACAAGGAAGATGAAGCTCTATCTAATATACTTATTTAACTTCTGAAATAGAATAATCACCTCCCATTGTTTTCATTACTTTGTTGTTGTTTTTATTATATTTGGATTTGAAAGCATTTTGAACCATCATATAAGACCTGTTCTTTAACAGCAATTGTCTTTTTTTTTTTTTTAACAGCAATTGTCTTTAACAGCAATTGGAAGACATGTGACTTTCTTTCTTTCTACTGATATATGCTGTCTTGATAAAAGTTCCTTCTAGATGTTTTGGAATATTTTAAAGAGAATTTTTAATTCTTGTGAAATATCACATACTAGCATTAATTACCTATATTTTTCCAGTTGGAAAGATGTGGTGAAGTGAGTGCACTAAATAAGTTTATTTGGCAAAAAATCAATATATAAAAAAATGAAAGCAGATATACTGAATATATTGTGGTATTTGTCCAAATGGTCTTCCCCTAACTTTATATTTTCACTCAGCTTACATAAAATGGAGGCTGCAAGCAAAACACATTGCTGTCTAAATGTAGTTTTCATTGTGGCGTAACAAGTTTGATTAGCTCCATTAGCAAGAATACCCTGCAGGGAACTTTAGATAAAAAACATTAAAAACTTGTATTGTCAACAAATTCTTAATCCTAGCTGAGTCTGGTAACCAATTTAGAAATTGATTATCTTGGTCAGCATCGGGCCCAGCAGCTAGAGACCAGACTCACCACACACACCGCTCTCTTTTGAAAAGGTAAGAAAAAGAAGAGGAACAGAGAGAAACTACAGGAATCTACCTCAGCTGTGTGGATGAAAGGCTCTTGGTGCTGCAGCCAGGAGTCAGTGCTGTACCTCTCAGGTGGGAGAGCCAACTTCAGGACACTGGTGCACAAGAGGCCTCCCAGCACCACATAATATCAAATGGTGAAAATCTCCCAGAGATCTCCATCTCAACACCAGCACCCAGCTTCACTCAACGACCAGAAAGCTACAGTGCTCGATGCCCTATGCCAAACAACTAGCAAGACAGGAACACAACCCCACCCATTAGCAGAGAGGCTGCCTAAAATCATAATAAGCCCACAGACACCCCAAAGCACATCACCAGACAGGGACCTACCTGCTCAGCAGAAAAACAAGATCCAGCCTCATCCACCAGAACACAGGCAATAGTCCCCTCCACTAGGAAGCCTACACAGCCCACTGAACAAACTTTAACCACTGGGGACAGACACCAAAAACAATGGGAACTACGAACCTGCAGCCTGCAAAAAGGAGACCCCAAACACAGTAAGATAAGCAAAATGAGAAGACAGAAAAACAGCAGATGAAGGAGTAAGATAAAAACCCACCAGACCTAACAAATGAAGAGGAAATAGGCAGTCTACCTGAAAAAGAATTCAGAATAATGATAATAAAGATGATTCAAAATCTTGGAAACAGAATAGAGAAAATTCAAGAAACATATAACAAGGACCTAGAAGAAGTAAAGATGAAACAAGCAATGATGAACAACACAATAAATGAAATTAAAAATACTCTAGAGGGAATCAAGAGCAGAATAACTGAGGCAGAAGAACGGATAAGTGACCTGGAAGATAAAATAGTGGAAATAACTACTGCAGAGCAGAATAAGGAAAAAAGAATGAAAGGAACTGAGGACAGTCTCAGAGACCTCTGGGACAACATTAAAGGCACCAACATTCGAATTATAGGTGTTCCAGAAGAAGAAGAGAAAAAGAAAGGGACTGAGAAAATATTTGAAGAGATTATAGTTGAAAACTTCCCTAATATGGGAAAGGAAAGTTAATCAAGTCCAGGAAGCACAGAGAGTCCCATACAGGATAAATCCAAGGAGAAACACGCCAAGACACATATTAATTAAACTGTCAAAAATTAAATACAAACAATACATATTAAAAGCAGCAAGGGAAAAACAACAAATAACACACAAGGGAATCCCCATAAGGTTAACAGCTGATCTTTCAGCAGAAACTCTTCAAGCCTGAAGGGACTGGCAGGACATATTTAAAGTGATGAAGGAGAAATACCTACAACCAAGATTACTCTACCCAGCAAGGATCTCATTCAGATTTGATGGAGAAATTAAAACCTTTACAGACAAGCAAAAGCTGAGAGAGTTCAGCACCACCAAACCGGCTTTACAACAAATGCTAAAGGATCTTCTCTAGGCAAGAAACACAAGAGAAGGAAAAGACCTACAATAACAAACCCAAAACAATTAAGAAAATGGGAATAGGAACATACATATCAATAATTACCTTAAATGTAAATGGAAAAAATGCTCCCACCAAAAGACACAGACTGGCTGAATGGATACAAAAACAAGACCCATATATATGCTGTCTACAAGAGACCCACTTCAGACCTAGAGACACAAACAGACTGAAAGTGAGGTTATGGAAAAAGATATTCCATGCAAATGGAAACCAAAAGAAAGCTGGAGTAGCAATTCTCATATCAGACAAAATACACTTTAAAATAAAGACTATTAGAAGAGACAAAGAAGGACACTACATAAGGATCAAGGGGTCGATCCAAGAAGATATAACAATTGTAAGTATTTACGCACCCAACATAGGAGCACCTCAATACATAAGGCAAATACTAACAGCCATAAAAGGGGAAATCGACAGTAACACATTCATAGTAGGGGACTTTAACACCCCATTTTCAACAATGGACAGATCATCCACAATGAAACTAAATAAGGAAACACAAGCTTTAAATGATACATTAAACAGGAAGGACTTAATTGATATTTATAGGACATTCCATCCAAAGACAGCAGAATACACATTTTTCTCAGGTGCTCATGGAACATTTTCCAGGATAGATCATATCTTGGGTCACAAATGAAGCCTTGGTAACCAGGATAGATCATATCTTGGGTCACAAATGAAGCCTTGGTAAATTTAAGAAAATTGAAGTTGTATCAAGTATCTTTTCTGACAACAATGCTATGAGACTAGATATCAATTACAGCAAAAGATCTGTAAAAATACAAACACATGGAAGCTAAACAATACACTACTTAATAACGAAGTGATCACTGAAGAAATCAAAGAGGAAATCAAAAAATACCTAGAAACAAATGACAATGGAGACAGGATAACCCAAAACCTATGGGATGCAGGAAAAACAGTTCAAAGAGGGAAGTTTATAGCAATACAATCCTACCTTAAGAAACAGGAAACATCTCAAAGAAACAACCTAACCTTGCACCTAAAGTAATTAGAGAAAGAAGAACAAAAAACCCCAAAGTTAGCAGAAGGAAAGAAATCATAAAGATCAGATCAGAAATAAATGAGAAAGAAATGAAGGAAACGGTAGCAAAGATCAATGAAACGAAAAGCTGGTTCTTTGAGAAGATAAACAAAATTGATAAACCATTAGCCAGACTCATCAAGAAGAAAGAGGAGAAGACTCAAATCAGTAGAATTAGAAATGAAAAAGGAGAGTTAACAACTGACACTGCAGAGATATAAAAGATCATGAGAGATTACTACAAGCAACTCTATGCCAATAAAATGGACAACCTGGAAGAAATGGACAAATTCTTAGAAAGGCACAACCTGCCAAGACTGAATCAGGAAGAAATAGAAAATATGAACAAACCAATCACAAGCACTGAAATTGAAACTGTGATTAAAAATCTTCCAACAGGGCTTCCCTGGTGGCGCAGTGGTTGAAAGTCCGCCGGCCGATGCAGGGGACATGGGTTCGTGCCCCGGTCCAGGAAGATCCCACATGCCGTGGAGTGGCTAGGCCTGTGAGCCACGGCCGCTGAGCCTGTGCGTCCGGAGCCTGTGCTCCGCAACGGAAGAGGCCACAACAGTGAGAGGCCCGCGTACCGCAAGCAAAAAAAAAAAAAAAATCTTCCAAGAAACAAAAGCCCAGGACCAGAGGGCTTCACAGGCGAATTCTGTCAAACATTTAGAGAAGAGCTAACACCTATCCTTCTCCATCTCTCCCAAAATGTAGCAGAGGGAGGAACACACCCAAAGTCATTCTACGAGGCCACCATCACCCTGACACCAAAACCAGACAAAGATGTCACAAAGAAAGAAAACTACAGACCAATATCACTGATGAACATAGATGCAAAAATCCTCAACAAAATACTAGCAAACAGAATCCAACAGCACATTAAAAGGATCATACACCATGATCAAGTGGAGTTTATTCCAGGAATGCAAGGATTCTTCAATATACACAAATCAATCAATGTGATACACCATATTAAAAAATTGAAGGAGAAAAACCATATGGTCATCTCAGTAGATGCAGAGAAAGCTTTCAACAAAATTCAACACCCATTTATGGTACAAACCCTGCAGAAAGTAGGCATAGAGGGAACTTTCCTCCACATAATAAAGGCCATATAAGACAAACCCACAGCCAACATCATCCTCAGTGGTGAAAAACTGAAAGCATTTCCACTAAGATCAGGAACAAGACAAGTTTGCCCACTCTCACCACTGTTATTCAACATAGTTTTGGAAGTTTTAGCCACAGCAATCAGAGAAGAAAAAGAAATAAAAGGAATCCAAATCAGAAAAGAAGAATTAAAGCTGTCACTGTTTGCAGATGACATGATACTATACATAGAGAATCCTAAAGATGCTACCAGAAAACTACTAGAGCTAATCAATGAATTTGGTAAAGAAGCAGGATACATAATTAATGCACAGAAATCTCTGGCATTCCTATACACTAATGATGAAAAATCTGAAAGTGAAATCAAAAAAACACTCCCATTTACCACTGCAACAAAAAGAATAAAATAGCTAGGAATAAACTTACCCAAGGAGACAAAAGACCTGTATACAGAAAATTATAAGACACTGATGAAAGAAATTAAAGATGATACTAATAGATGGAGAGATATACCATGTTCTTGGATTGGTAGAATCAACATTGTGAAAATGACTCTACTTCCCAAAGCAATCTACAGATTCAATGCAATCCCTATCAAACTACCACTGGCATTTTTCAGAGAACTAGAACAAAAAATTTCACAATTTGTATGGAAACACAAAAGACCCTGAATAGCCAAAGCAATCTTGAGAACGAAGAACGGAACTGGAGGAATCAGGCTCCCTGCCTTCGGACTATACTAGAAAGCTACAGTAATCAAGACAGTATGGTACTGGCACAAAAACAGAAATATAGATCAATGGAGCAGGATAGAAAGTCCAGAGATAAGCCGATGCACATATGGTCACCTTATCCTTGATAAAGGAGGCAGCAATATACAGTGGAGAAAGGACAGCCTCTTCAATAAGTGGTGCTCAGAAAACTAGACAGGTACATGTAAAAGCATGAGATTAGAACACTCCTTAACACCATACACAAAAAGAAGCTCAAAATGGATTAAAGACCTAAATGTAAGGCCCCTATCAAACTATCAAACTCTTAGAGGAAAACATAGGCAGAACACTCTATGACATAAATCACAGCAAGATTCTTTTTGACCCACCTCCTAGAGAAATGGAAATAAAAACAAAAATAAACAAATGGGACCTAATGAAACTTCAAAGCTTTTGCACAGCAAAGGAAACCATAAACAAGACCAAAAGACAACCCTCAGAATGGGAGAA
>RJWK010010420.1:0-43722 GCA_004363435.1 Platanista minor | reverse complement strand
TTTTTTTTTTTTTTTTTTTTTTCTGTACGCGGGCCTCTCTCACTGTAGTGGCCTCTCCCGTTGTGGAGCACAGGCTCAGGATGTGCAGGCTCAGTGGCCATGGCTCACGGGCCTAGGCGCTCCACGGCATGTGGGATCTTCCCGGACCGGGGCACGAACCCGTGTCCCCTGCCTTAGCAGGCGGATGCTCAACCACTGTGCCACCAGGGAAGCCCCTATAATACATAATTTTTAAATCCATGCATTCAGATAATCAGGGACATAGCAGACCACAAGCAGTTTTATTGTCCAAGGTCTTTTTAAAGTTTTGTATAATGGCTAGGGTTTTGTAAGATCATATAAACACTGCATCATCATTTAATTGTCTTGCCTCATGGTTATATGAAAGTGTTAATTTGCAGAGGACTGAGGCCACCTTTTACCATTTTTCTGCTTTCTCATTAGTTACCAGTGTTGGCCTCACAGCAGGTATTTACATACCAATGAATAATAGCAGCTAGCAAATTAATCAACGATCTCCTTAAAGTGCACGTGTTTGGTGAATATGCCTTCATAGTCCTTGGTTATGAAACTATATTTAAGAAGTCAGCAACTTCATGACAGTTGGGTTACTCTTATTTCATGATCTGAGGATAAAAATCTTTGTTCAGCAACATTTGAATAGATTCCATACAAATGGAACCCATAGTAAATAAGCAAGTTGGACAGATTCTGCGGAACTAGTAGATAGTTCTGGGTTGTGAACAAGTGCTTTAAAATAGAAGGAGGTATTTGATTTGACTTTTAGTTCCTGTTCCGAGTTGATGCCGTGCGTTTTAGAATAAACTCGCCGACTGGAATATTTGCCTTCTCAGTGGGTCTGGTGTGTGCGTGTGTGGTCGCCATAAAGAAAACCATCGGGCCGTACTGCCTGGTCTTGCAGATGCGGCTGTGTACTTTAGTATGTCTGGAGACAATCTTTTGTGGCCAAATTTTGGGACACACACAGTAAGTATTAGGGTATACTTCCTAGGACTGTAGGATGGAATATTCGAAATGGGGACTCTTCCAGGAAACTTGCAATTATGGTTTCCTATTCCCCAGATGTCCCCATTGTGACTTCTTATTCATTGTTTCCTGTCTGTTCTCAACCTGCCTATATTGATTTATCTCCCCCCTCTCATCTGCCTGGTTTGACTTCCCTGAGACGAGGACAATAACCATGCTGGAGTGGATTTTGTAAAGAAAGGGTACCTTGTGGGCCAAGTCCTTGGCTGTTACGTGCAGAGTGAGGAATAGCAGATAAATTGGATAAACGGGGTCCCCAGTACTGCCTGTGGAGGCTCGCGTTCCTGCTTGGAGTGCAGAAGTGAGGTGCTCAGCTCAGAGGACCACCATGGGGAACTTGAAGGCTTGTCTCTTCCAGGTGGTGCCGGGTGAGGATGGGGAAATAGATGGAGCTTGGAGAGACTTCCTGCCTGTGCTGGCCTCACAGTCACTGGTGCCTGGAGAAGAAGTTCTTGAAGGCGCTGTTGTAGTTCTTGTTGAAGGCCGTGTAGATCAGGGGGTTGAAGAAAGAGTTGGAGTAGCCGAGCCACAGGAAGACGCTCTTCCAGGTGGCGGGGATGTCACGGGAGCACAGGGGGCTGATGAGCTCCGTGGTGAAGAAGGGGATCCAGCAGAGCACAAACACCCCAATGAGGATGCCCACCATTAGGGCGGCTCTCTGCTCCTTCTGTTCTCTCCACGTGGCCCCTTCTGTCTGGAAGGTGACAGTGGCGTGGCGGACGGTGAACGCCATCTCGGGTTGCCGAGCAGAGGCCTTCACCTGGAAAAGGTAAGCAGAAGCTTCAGGAAGAGCCACCTCTTCATGCCTGCTGGGTCTGGGTGGGCTGAACTTAGACACGGGTGAGCGGGAGTCCCGCACATCCACTTCAAGAGAATGTCCTCAGTTGTCCGGTGCAGGGACCGGGCAGCATGTGGGGACCACCCTCGGCTATGAAAACGTGCTGACAGAGCTGGGTGTTTGCTTACATCTTAGAAACGGAGGGAAAATAGGAACGTCTGCAATAGCGCAACGATGATGGAGTCCCTGTTGCCGTCTGTTCAACAGAGAACAACAGAAAAAGCAAGTCATGCAGTGTATACAATTTATGACCACGGAACACGAGTAATCAAAAGCCTGCTAAACCCTTATCAAACCCTGTACACGTAGGATCCAGTATTCCAAAATCGATAACTTTCTGGGTTTCTGTGAATCCCCTCTAAAAAGTTAGAATTTTCTAGAAGTTTTCTTCTGGTATAAGGTTCCTACTGCTGTGCTTCCAGAACATATTCTACTGTTTGGGACAGTTCACTCACCAGGATGTTTATCTTCCTGTTTATTCTATGTTCCGCCCCCTCCCCCGACTTTTATGGAAAACAGAGACTATAAATTCAGAGTCCCTCCATGTAGGTTCTCTCAAGTCCTCTGGAAGGCAGGTTCCCACTGAACTACGTTCTCCAGCTTCACATCCCTTCTCTAAGGGGGTGGAATTCCTGGGAAAGGAAGCTCTTTCCTCCATTCCAGCCCTGTTTTTTAGATCTTTGGGGAACTGGAATAAGGGGTGTCTGATGAGGCCCCTTAAATATAAGGAAATTGCAGGGGGCTGATTTGCCAAGTGAGCAAATTAGTTGCTCCAGTCACAGTGTGGGACAGTTTCTGGGTTGATCAGTCATTCGCTAGTGGTGAGACGACCCTGCCATTGAATCCTCTTCTTGCCAACTTCCAGCCTCTGTGACCCCGTACACTTGAAAAGGAAAATTACCCAGCTTGCACCCCAGCAGCACACAGCCTTTTAGGCAACGGACTAGGTCAGAAGGTCTGTCTCTTTCATCTAACCCATGTAACCAGTTCATTGCTACATCTATAAATTGGAGTCAAGAGGAACTAACTTCCCTATCATATAGAATAACTGAGCTGAAAATAGGAACACTATAGTTAAGGGAATGTTAGCTCATGTATGAATTATTAAATTTATGTGATAGCTTTCCTGTCATCTGTTTGAAAAACAGTGAAACCCCAAGCATTATACAATTAAACAGAAGATCGTGAATACTGAAACAAATAGTTCCTTTTTCTGCAACCCTTAAAAGCACATACAAAATAAGAAGTGAAAATTTCTCTCTCCCAGTCTCACCCCTGGATGGAACCATAGTTACCTTTCTTATTTATTAGTGTACATCTGGGAATGCATTTCAGGGAGTTAATTTATAGAAATGCAAACACAATTTTAGTTTCATATTTCAGCATAAATAGGGAGGGCTTCCCTGGTGGTGCAGCAGTTGAGAGTCTGCCTGCCGATGCAGGGGACACGGGTTCGTGCCCCGGTCCGGGAAGATCCCACATGCCGCGGAGCGGCTGGGCCCGTGAGCCATGGCCACTGAGCCTGCGCTTCCGGAGCCTGTGCTCCGCAACGGGAGAGGCCACGACAGTGAGAGGCCCGCATACCACAAAAAAAAAAAAAAAAAAATAGGGAAAACTACCGATTTCCTTAATAAAACCCAATCCCAAAATGGCATCAAGGCAGCCATTTCCCAAAGATGGCAATGGAAGAATAATTCTGGTCCTGACTCTTAAATCCCTAAGCAATTCTCCTTCCTTTCAGACCTTTTCACTGGTAAGACTGGCCACTCAGGGTTGTGACGCCATTGTGACCACCCGTTAATTCTCTATAGCACACCTGGTGTAAAAGCAGAACATTTAAACCAGACTCAAAGGCCCTGGGGTAACAGTAGAAATAAATACAACAACACACAACTAGATATTCTGGCTTTTGAGCTATGACACACTCTAGGGTATCTCTCCACCCCACCCATCCCTGCTCCCTGTCTGCCTTCCCTGTGGTCAGTGCCTTTTCAGGTTGACTCCAGAAGCCCATGCTTAGTCCTTTAGATGCTCAAATTCCAGTTGCAAGACACAGTCAGCCCCACGACTGGACTACAAGTGTAAGACCAGTCTTCTGTGAAGGGTGAGATACACCCCCAGTGCTACATGTTCTGTTTGTAGGAGTTTGCTATTGCATAATGGAAAAAGTTGCAAGGTTTCCATTTTGAGGAGCCATCTTCTCTCCTAATGATTGACACTGAGAATGTCTGCCTCTTTTGAGACTCTGCTGGTACCTTCAGACACAGTCCTGACCTGTATCCAAAGGGGCTGCCGTATAAGAATGTAGCACAGTACCTCATCATTCGTCCGAGAGACACAGGATCACAGGGTTGTTTGTTTTCCAGGTGTAGTGTAGGATATGAATATTTCTATAGCCCAAGTATTATAAGACAGTTTTATGGAAACTCATAACTTCAAATCATGGTCCTCGTAAGGGAATGTTAAGTGCTGTTAAGTGTGGGCCTGCTTGTGCCGGTATTTGGCAGTTGTACTGTGAAATCCTGGATTCTTCCACTATGATGTACCCAGGTTCTTATGAGCTGTTCCCAAACATAGCATGTGTTCACTGTATCTACAAGAATTTTCCACTGTGTGATAGTTCTGATGTTGCATAAGTGTACTCTTAAAGACTTCCCAGTTACTTTATTTCTAAGCTTGTCTTCAGGATGATTTCTCTTTGTCAGTAGGACCCACAGGCATTCTATCCACAGTCCTTTTCACTGAGTTCTTAGCACAGCAGTTTGGGAGCACATTCGCGGGGCCCCTTTCCAGCAAAGAATCTAAATTCATTTTTAACAGTTCTTTTAATGTTCCATGGGGTCTTCTCCCACTTCTTAGATTCTATTTTGAATTCAAGTTAAACTTTTTTTCCTAAATACATTGTTTTTGTGGTTTGCTTTGAATAAGGAATTTGCATAGGTTAGAGAACTCCATGTTTCTCAGAAAAGCACACTCTCTGTGACCTTGATGAGAAATGTTGAGCATTTTATGGCTCCCTCTCTTGTGTGGCATTCAATACCAGGTCACTTGGTGAGAGTGTCATTGGTCTGAAGTGGCTCTTCTGGGACAGCAGAGGCTCAGCTGGGAGGAGGGGCTTTGCTGTTGGGGAGTTTCAGGCTCCCGATGTTGGCAGGTGGTTGATTTGGTTGCTCACCCTATGGCTTTCTGACTTACAGACTCCTTAGCTCTTTGCTCATCGACGATTGCAGTAAAGCACTTAATCAAGTCTGGAGAATAGACTCTCTTGATTACTCTGTCAATTACTCATCATGGTCATTAGTAGATTCACAGAAAGAGAGGTAATGGGGCAAAAAAAGGTGAACATTCAAGCCAAATTGCACCTTTCCCATTTATCTTTGACATGCTATATCATTTAAAGCACAAACCTCACAATTTAAGATTCACATGAAAAAAGTTTCTAAGTGAACAATTAGCCTCACACCTCCAAATAAGTGAATTTTGAGGGGGACATGTACCTATGAGTTAGACTTCTCATTCTTCCAAAATGGTTATGTGTTAAATAATTATTTACTGGTTAATCATAAATCTAGCATGTTCTTTTATTTCCTCAAACTATTCTGCTTCACCTGCCTATTAATATTGCAGATAATCAATAGATTATCATCAGTAGTGGGTATTGAAATTAAGGGGTGAAGACTCTTACCTTGGAAGTGTGGCTTCAGGTGATTTACAGGTGAGACCAGGTCATTGTCACAATGTAAGAGGTACTGATGAGTCAGGCTGTTCAAGCTAGAAATAATCTTACCCATTTAAGGAGGGCTCCACGAGGGCAGAATAAGAACATTCCCACAAACTTAGCAAAAGACCAACGATTCTGTAGCTGTGGTAACAAAGAGCCTTGCTACTTGTTTAAACCCCTTCAGTGAATCAAGGACAATGCAGCTCTGTGAATATACACCTGCAAACCAACCAGTCGGTGTCAGCCCTCACTTGTGAAAGTCAGCCAGTTAGGGCAGGACTTACCCCAATAAGTGCATCTCTGAGCTGCAGTCAACCAACAGCAGTCTCACATAGTAACCCCACTCTGGGGATGTCAGCTCACTGTTCCCCTGAATGTCCTCCAGTCCCTGAACTCAACACCGTCCCCAATCCCCATAGATGATGGGCATTCTGCTCTGTCAGATGGTGCCTGACAAGTGTAGCTTTCTCTTACTATAGTAAGGAGCATTTTTATTTCAGATACTATGTGGTGGTTGTATCGTCCTTGGACATTCTAGAGAGTCCACTGAGATCATTTTGTGGATCCTCCACAGGATTCTTGGACTGCAGGTGCATTCACTGTGCCCCAGACTCCAGTTGCCTTTGGATCTGCAGATGTGCATCATTCTCAGTGAGCTGAGCTCCAGCCAGCTCCACTGGGCTCTTCTCACTCTGTGTATTTTGTTATACGAGGATTTGTAACCAAGTGTGTCTTTGAATAAGATCATTTAGCTTAGGTCTTTGTATCAAGTAACTAGACCTTTGTTTGAGAGGTGCACCATTTGGTAATTGACTTACATTTTTGTGTAAGGCTATTAGATCTCTTGTCTTGGAGGTGTACCATTTAGTGAAAATTTTTATGCCTTAACCTACTTACTATATTGTTGTTTTCTTTGTTTTCACTGTTGTTTGTCTAAATATGCAAAGCCTTGTTTTCATAGGTTTGTTTGGGTTTTTTTGCTGGAATACCTTTTTTTTTCTGTTGAATATAAAATGGATCGTTCTATAAGGCATTGGCTTGATAAGCTCTAATCCATTCCAAGGCAGATCTGAAGGCTAATGATTTGGGGACTGTTAGACTTATGACCAATTTGTGAAAAAGCAATTGATCAAACTTTGCTTTGGGTTCTTCACAAAACTTAAGTGAGGGCACTCGCTATCTTGTTAATTTATGAAAAAAAAATGTCATCTTGTCTAGTTGGTATTCTAGCTCATTGGATTGGTGGTCATATGGCCCCTTCTTGGCCTCTGGTCAAGGATCTGAGACACCATTCACAAGCACAAACTGTTGGCCAACTCTAGTGGTCTCCTTCTTGTGTGTCATGGTTTGTCTAAGTCAAAGTCGCAGTCTTTTCCTTTGTGAACTTCTATTTCCTATTTTAAATTGCACTATAATGCTAATTCTTGCACTTCTCTTGATAAATGTGAAAATTTTTTACTTAATGAGGAATTTCTGAAAGTCAGAATCAGTAAATTAACATATTTAAGATCAACTCTAGAAAAATTAGAAGTCAAACACTAAACAGTTGAGAGTCAGCTTCTTTAGTTGTTCTGCTAAGACCTTAAAACAAAATTCTAACTCTAAGTTAGTCTCAAAGATTTTGTAACTTTCCAAAACCTCCCCACCTTGCACATCTACATCTCCTGTATTTCTACTCAGCTTTACCTGACCTCCTAAAATGAACTATCCTTTCTTCAGGGATTTTCTCAGGAAAAACAAAATCACATTGTAAAATTGCCAGACAAGAAGTCAAATCTATAGAATTTCAATTAAAACCTTGGTCTAGAGCTAAGATACAGTCTATAATTAAGAATTTTTCTAAACTTCAGGGAGAAGGGCCAAAAATTGCTGTAGAATTTAGACTTTTTTAAGAGTACTGAACAAAATTGTTATTGTCCTGGACTACAGATCAGCAGCAACTTGTTAATTAAAATCTCCCTCAGATGAGGAAAAATATTTAAAATTAGAAGGATAGAAAAGAGAAGAGCTATATACCCCAGCTGTGGAAATTTAAAATATAAAAATATAAAATACAATAAAGCAAGTTCAGAATGCTTTAAGAGAAGATTAAATAAGGATTCAAAATTATAAACTAAGTATAGAAAATAGACTTCAGAAAACTTTCAAGCAGTATTCTGATGTAAGCCCAACAGCTGAAGTATAATCTTGTCCTGTCTTTCTATAAATGGGCTCAAACCTGAATTAGGGAATTTAATAAGAAAAAATAAATTTAAATGTGAAATTGCCAATTTAGAAAATATCCAATATGGGGCTAGACATTTCCAGATATCCTTAGAAAGCAAATAATACAAGTTATGGCTCTCTAGATATTCAAAAGCACCTCTGTTTTCAAGGATTTGGGAGCCTAGACAAGAACACCTGTAAATACTGTCAGCAGAAGAATCCTTGAAAGAATCAATGTCCCCTATTGGCTAAAAATCAAAATGACAACTATCTAAAATCTGTCCAGTGAAGTCACCCCAAGGGAGATATTATCACCCAACAACTTCCTGTCCTTCTAAACTTCTAAGGGGAATTGCCTATAATTACAGATGTACAACAGTACAGCTTTCTTGTTTATATGGGTGTCACCATAACTACCATATCCCCACAATTATAAAACAATAGATCCTTCAGCCTAAAATTTTAAAGTCATCTGAAAAGGAAACATGCAAATCAACTTGTAATATGTTTTAAAGAATTGAAAACAGAAAAAAATTCTTTAAAAAAATGATTGGTTGTACAGATGCTGAAATAAGGTCATGAGAGACAAATTTATGGTGTGGCTATTTAAAGGGCTTAAGGGAAAGTAAACCTTAGTTAATACAGAAATTCAAGCAGTGAAAATCTTGAACAATCCTGTGTGCCAACTTGTAACTGAAATTTCAGGATCATTATCAGAATACTTTAGTTTCTGTAACACAACTGCAAATTTAATAAGTAGAACATGCTTCCAGATAAAATGTACTGCTGTCCTTACACGTTATCAGATTATAGCTGGTCTGTACACGAAAATGTGTACACTGTATATAATTCAAGACATTACTGAAGAAATAGCAATGATCCTGGAGTCCTTATGGACAAAAGACACCACAGACAGAAAGATTAATTAGACCAGAATGCATGAGAGTCCAGATTGATTCTTCCTAGGTTATCATGAATGTGCCTTTTTGTACCAATGTGAAAATGCTGGGCCATACTCCAGGTGGATTACTTCAACCACATGACACCTGTCTAAGAGCTATTGCCTATTGAAACCCACCCCTTAATTTAGGAATCAAGGCTTTGCCTCCTTGCCTCAGAGAAATTACAGGCATCAATTAAACTAGTGTCAGCACATCTTTAGAACTTATATCAAGCCTTTGAATCTTATGTTACCATATGTAGTAAATCCCCATTGCTAACTGAAACCAGCCAACATTTTTCTACGGATTGGTTAACTGTGATTCAGTATCTGTTGTCCAGAGCTTTAAATGCTTCTGCACAGCGCTGTTCTGACAGACGGATATGTTGATTGATGTGCAGTCTGAACATCAGATCTCCACAGATGAAACTTCATCTTCAAGGAGAACCAACAACAGTGGTGAAGATTTGGACAGTCCTTGATGGTCTCTCTTGAAGCTTTGGCTGAATGAGGACCAAGATCAGGGGGATGAGAACTAAACTTAGGGCGAGTCTGAGTGTTCTGCAGCCTGGATCCAGTCTTGAACGTACTCAGTCAGTCAAGGGCAGTTCCTCTCAGGGGACTTGGTCTTGCACGCCGTGCCAGTCCCTCACTTCTGAAAGTCAGGCATCCAGGGACGGACTCACTCCAATAAACTCCCACTGGAGTAACGCCCAACAAACAAAGTTGCTCATACAGATGATGTCAGCCCACTCAGACCTCGGAAGTCCCCCAGTCCCTTACACTAGCAAGGCATAAATCCAGCTCTGTCTTCATGTCAGCTCTTTAGTAGTGGTTTCATCAGACTTTGTCAAGGGTGCAAGGCCTACCTCTCTTGTGTTTCCTGTTTTCATCTTGGTATCTGACAAGGGTTAGGCTTTCAGTATGTATTTGAATAAAACTCTGAAGATACAGAACAGGGAAGAAGCTTTGTGTTTCCCTAGGTAACGTAGCTAGTTGGTGGTAAAACTGTATTTAGAAACGTTGGCACCTGCTACCACTGAAAAATCAGGAAGCCTGGTTTTTAATTAACCCTTTACAGTAACATGAGGACAGAGACAGCGCCACATTTTATGCAGAGCCCTGGATCACTCAGAGGCTTTGCAAAGCCAAGGGACCCATTTTTGAAAGTTATCCAGCAGAGAAAGAACATGAAATAATGCTTTGCTTCTGCTCTCTCCAAAGCTGAGCAGTGAAACCCCCCCTTCCTCCCACACTAAGCCCTCTGAGACAGAAGTATAATTGCTTTTCCCTTTTAAAGCTGTTTGGTATTAATTATAAATTGTGTTTACCTGGATAAGCGCCCTGGCAGAAGAGGATCTGTGTAAGGAGGGCCTTGGTGGGCAGCCAGCCTCCTGTTCCTGACCTGGAATTGGGGTGGGTGCACACACACATGGACACTCCAGGCAGTTTGGTGGCACTCTTACCGATCAGCACTCTTTGTCCAGTTTAGAAATCTAATAGGTAAGGGTTTCCCAAATTTGGCACTATTAACATTTTGGTCTGAATAGTTCTTTGTTGTTCAGGCTGTCCTTTGTGTTGTACCACGTTTAACAGCATCCCTGCTCTCTACACACTAGATGCCATTAGTACCCTGTCCCCAAGTCTCGGTAATCAAAAACATCTCCAGACATTCCAGATGTTCCCTGGGGTAGGGGAGGGTAATTTGGGTGAGACTTTCATTCTAGATAAAAGGACAGGTGCCCTCTCACCCCCTTTTCCTTCTTGTTTCTAGAATGGTGCCCTCCCCCTTTCTCCCCTACCTACACCTCTGGTTCCTCTAAGCTTGACTGACTGGTTTTACTTGGAATTAGCTACTGACTTGAAAAATACAATCATATTGCAGTGTTCACAATGCATGTCTCTCTCACTAGACCAGACTCTTCATAGGCAAAGATGATGTCTTTATCATTCCTTGACGCCTTGCAGCAAGCCTGTAGTATGTGCTCAGTGTGCTTAATTGAATTTCTTTTGTTGTCCCAGAACCAGTAACAGAAATGGGTGCTGCGTAGTATTCTGATCTAACTTAAATGTGTGAATCAGGTTCGAGGGATCATCCTTGGCAATGAGTGTGGTTATGGTCCCTGAATCTTGAATCGTAGGGTCAGATTACCAAGAGTGAACAAAAAGCAGGAAAGCGTGGATGGAGAGAAGATGAGAAAAGAGCCCTCACGGGTGCTGTAGCAGTTGCCGTACCTTAAATGCCACTTGTAAAAAGAGCTGGGGAAGTGTCTGCCTTAGCGTTTTAATTTCCTCATGCAGCTTTACTCATGTCCCGGGAGGCAAGCAAGTGGTCCTCAGCTGCACAGACAGTCTGATCAGGGGTGGGGACAGGCCCAGAAAGTAAGCACCACAGGCAGTGGGAGCACATAGCAAAGGCAGGCTCTTGAGACAGGTGTAAACAGCATCTTTAATCTTGCGTGAGGAGAGGAGGATGCTGAGCACGACAGTAACCCAGGAGATACCACACTTTGCAAAATTAATTGGCAAAGAAAAAAAATAGACTGGGTTGAAACACTAACCTGCTTTGCCTGATGTATGGCAGTCTTCCTGCCAAGTCAGATGACCGTCCCTCCCTTCCCACCTCCTCAAACACCCCCCACTGTAAATGCAGGAAGCTGCACTTTTCTCGAGTGCAGCCCCAGACACCGACTTCCTCAGGCGTTCTGAAGGATGTTATAGATCCATAGAATTTTCAAGCCTAGTGGGACCCTGTAGAATTATGTAGTCCAGATCCCTCGTCTTATATATAGGGAAAGAACCCATAAGAGATGACCTGCTCCGTGAATCTGAGCAAGTCAGAGCAGAGTCTGTGATGCTTTCTTTCTCTCTCCCAGTCTACCTCCTTCCCTTCCCCTCCAGCCCCCGCCAAAATACTAAGAAGTCCCACTTTCTACGGATGTGTGGGATGTGCTGGGGATGAGGCCTGTGCAAATGCAAGCAAAGTATTTCTAAGTATTTTTAACACCCACCTCCACAGCTTCGGATACGGGGGAGACGCTCTTGGCCTTCCGGGGGCCCACGCGGAACTTGGCCGCCTTGTAGATCTTCCAGTACACGAAGAGCACCACGCAGAGCGGCAGATAGAAGGCGCCCACGGTGGAGAACACGGTGTAGGAGGGCTCGCGGCTCACCTGGCACTCCTCGCTGCCCTCAGAGTAGGTCTCCCCCCAGCCGAAGAGCAGCGGGGCCAGGGAGATGACTGCGGAGAGCGCCCAGGTGAGCGTGATCATTACGTTGGAGATGCGCTTGCGGGCACGGAGCGTGTATTCCAGGTGACGGGTGATGGACCAGTAGCGGTCCAGCGCGATGGCCGTCACATTCCAGATGCTGGCTGTGCAGCAGAGCACGTCGCATGTGATCCAAAGCTGGCACAGCCGCCGGCCCAGCTGCCAGCGGCGCCCGGACAGCTCATGCACCAGGCTCAGCGGCATGACCAGAGCAGCCACCAGCACGTCCGAGATGGCCATGGATGCCACCAGGTTGTGCGGAACACGATGGAACGTGCGCACGCGGAGAATGGTCGCCAGCACCAGCAGGTTCCAGGCGAACGTCGCTGCCACCAGGAAGCCCAGCAAGGTGAGAAGGAGCACGCCGAAGACGGAGAGGAGGGGCAGACTGGGGCGCGGGTCTTCGCCGTCGAAGCTGCGGTTGCTCTCCAGAGGGGCGGGGGTGGAGAGGATAAAGTAGGTGAGGTTCGGCGGCAGATCCATGTCTGGGTCGGGAGACGGGCTCACTGGTGTGTGGAGAAGGGGCGCTCAGGAGGAGGTGCGGTGACCAGTGTGTCGGAAGCCACTCCGGATGTTTGTCACCTCTGGCCAGTGGCAGGGTTTCTGGAGAGCGTCTGTGGAACTTGCCCCGACCCCCTCCCAGCGAGCCTCCGTGGGAGACGGTGTGTCGGAGAGGAGAGGAGGGCGCTGGGCTGCGAGCGCGGCGGGTCTGAAGCCCTCAGGGGCTGGGAGAGCAGAGGCGAGGGGCTGTGTCTCGCAGCCGGGGCCCGTCTAAGCTGTCACATGACTAGGGCTCTTCGCCTCGGCGGAGACAGCAGCCTGGTCGCCCAGGGTCGGGCATCTCCCAAGTGGAGGAGGAGCTGGGCGCCCCTGGAGCGTGTGGGCGCCGAGAGACGGGCTGGTGCGTCAGAGCAGCAGTTCTCGCCGCGCGGCGGCAGCGGACTGCAACCTCAACTCCGTGCTGGGGAAGCCAAGCGGGGACCTGCTTTCTAGGTCCTGCCTTCTGCTGTTCGCCCGCCCCTTCCCCGCCCCGTCTGGGGCTGCAGCTCGGCTCCGGAGAGCGAATGCTGGCACGCCCACCCAGACCTGTCTTATCGAGCTGGGGATCCAGCCTACGTAAGGCATCAGCTGATAAGGCCGCCTCGCGCCCGGAGCTCGCGGCGCCAGCGCTGGCGCTGTCCCCGGTGCTGCCGGCTGTCCCTGCCCCCAGCGCCCCAGGCTTGGTGCTGTCCATGGTGCTGTCGCTTCTCCCCGAAATGAGTTCCCCTGGTGGAACAAGTTTACCAAAGAACTTTCCTTGAAACGTTCCTCTAGCCACCGCCTACCCACGTCCTTCTAGGGTTGGTCTGGATAGCTTGAGTGGGTTCTTAGCTTTCCACAGGTCTTAACCTTTGCTTGTGTGTTCCGAGTTAAGGGTCTAAGATGATTTCGCTGGCTTTTTTTGTTCTGGATGAGTTCAGTGCATGATTGCGTTCTTACACAACACCTGGTTCTTCCCTTCAAGGGTTGTTTTCTTTCCAGGAGAAAAAGCAAGATAGTAGTTGCTGCTGCCCTAGAGGTGGCTGAGGTATTGGAGCTAGAACGTTTAAACCATTTCCTCTGAGTCACAGAGAAGGTGCACAGTCTCCAGTGCGTTCTGTCACGTTTGCTTCTTGCAAAGGGAAAAGCTGGATACAAGTTGTTATGAAAGCTCCATCTCACTCGCAGAAAGAGGAGGCGCGTTTAACTCTTTCCCCACACACACTCACATAACCATACACATATCCACAGTAATTGAGAAAATATCAAAAGTTCCTACCCAGAAGTTGTGATTTTCAAATAGACACATGATATAGCAAGATAAAATAAATTAAAATCAGGAAAGTGAGATGACAGAAAGGAAAATAAGATGGCATAAGCTTTCTTTTTTTAAAAGTGCATATAGTGGGTGTCATGGAATCCTGTACATTTACAAGTGGTTGGCCACAAATTTGGTTGGAAGCTTTTTAGCTATTTGAACATGAGAAAAACGTTTTGTTATAAGATTCCATTTCTAAAAGAGTAAAACAAGCATCAGGAGACTGCACTGAGAAGAGAGAAGCTCCTCCACTGGAACCCAGAGGAGAGGACACTATGAGGAAATGTTGAAGAGAATGTTATTCATTAAATAAAGATTGTTCGCAGAGCTGCTTCACCAAATATCTCTTAAAAACAGCTGACAGTGGCTGCTTTGTGCACTGCTACCCTGTGTGGCTCTAATCAAGGAGCCGACGTGCTCATTTAGAGCACATCCCCTTTTTGGAGTCACAGAACTAATTAGAATGAGATGTAAATGATTGATCCTCTTCTTTCGGGGGGGAAAAAAAAAAAGGTGTGAACAATTCTGCATTCCGTTTCCGGGGCCCATGACCAGGAGGAATGGATGAGCTGCATTTCTGGTAGTCAGGCCTTGATGATGATATCTCTCAACACGTATCTTGGAAGGCATCGTGGGCTTGAAATTATATCCCATTCCTCCCACCCGGCACTGCCTGGCACAGCTGTCTGTACTGATAGTGAAGTGAGTAGCTGTCCAATAAGGGACCGAGCCGGGGATAACTGAGGATACTGTGTGCAGATCAGAGCATCATAAACTTAAGAACTGAATGGAATGTTCTGACAAAGAAGAGATCCAATGGAGTATTTCCAGAAGAACCAAATTCTGTTGAGAAATTCTGGTTTATCTTCTTATACAGACACAAAGGAAAAATCAGAACATTTCAGCTTTTTAATCCTAAAGCCTGGTCACACTTTCAGCTTGGAAAAATGCAAACAGGTGTAAAACTCCCATCTGCTATAAATCACCTCTGAAATGCCAGTTCTGAGGAAAACATTTTCTTGTTTACCACCTGTAGGCTGAACTGTATCCTTTCTCTCTTAGAACTCACCTAATCTCCAGTACCTCAGAATATGACTGTATTTGGAAATAAGACCTTTAAAGAGATGATTAAGTTAAAATGAGGCTGTTAGAGTGGCCCTAATTGAATCTGACTGGTGTTCTTACAGGAAGAGGAAATTGGACACAAAGAGACACCAAGGATGTGTGTGCACAGAGGAGAGACAACGTGAGGGCACAGCAAAAAGGTGGCCATCTAGAGCCAAGGGGGAGGCCTCAGGCGAAACTGCCCTTGCTGACACCTTGCTTTTAGACTTCCAGCCTCCTGAACTGTGAAACTGAAAGTAAATTTCTGTGGCTTAAGCCACTGCATGGTAGTTTGATATGGCTGCTCTGGCAGGTGAATACACCATCCAGCAAAAGATACTTGCAAAAGATGCAACCAGATAACTAAATAAGGTGACGTGCTGTGTGGTGGTTTTACAGACATACTAACAAATTATAGGACACCTACTAAAACATGTCTTTATAAAATGTAGTTTGTAGCCATTCTAGCAATAATTAGATTGCAGGCTCAATTGTCTATTGAAGTTACTTACAGTTTGTGATTAAGCCACATAAGCATATAGAAAACTGCTTATTTTACATTTTCTCATTTTCTTAGTGGGAAAGTATGCATCTGTTTCATTCAAGTAGGAGCTGATTCTTAACTAAAAGTTTGAAAGTAAGAAAAAATTGGAAACACAGAACAGAACCTTGCTCTACCCCACTTGCAAGGATCTGATGAGTAAGATTATTCCTACCACAATTTTATGAAATCAATAATTCGTTAAAATGTCATTCTTATTATATAAAATTTATATTATATATCAGGCATTAAATAAGTGTTCCTGTATGATCCTACCACAAAAATTTTGTGAGAAACTGTTATTGCCATTTTATAATTGAAGAAACTGAACCTTGGAGATAAGGAACTTGCCCCCAAATCACATAGTATTTGAACCTGAGTGTGACTACAAGCCTGTGTTCTTAATCAGTATGTTTTATTAAACTAATCTAATAATCAGGATTTCAAAATAGTTGCAAGCTAAACCCTTGTCTTAGTTGGTTCAGGCTGCTGTAACAAAATACCGTAGACTTTGGGGCTTAAACAACAGGAATTTATTTGCTCATAGTTCTAGAGTATGGACATTTGAGACCAGCCTGGTGAGATTCTTATGAGAGAGAGACAGAGACAGAGACAGGGAGAGAGAGAGAGAGAGAGAGAGAGGGAAGGGGGGAGAGAGAGAGAGAGAAGAGAGAGAGAGAGGGAGAGGGAGAGGGAGCGAGAGAGGTCTTCCTCTGATAAGGCCACAGTCCTACTGGATAAGGCCCCCGCACTAATGACCTGCTTTAATCTTCAAAGTATTCTATCTCCAGATAACAGCCACATTGGGGGTTAAGGCTTCAACCTATGAATTTTGATGTGTAAGGGGGTGCAGTTCAGTCCATTTGCAGCCCTAAAAGACTAGTTACTGATAAGGGAATGAGCCAAACAATTTACAGAACTCAAGGTTATTTTCCCAATTTTCCCAAAGGTGATAGAAGATAAGAATAGCTGGAAAAGTCTTTCCTAATATTGATCTTTTCTATATGCCAAACAATGGCCAGAAAAATCCAGGCTTGCTGTTTTGTCAAGAAGAAAACAGAATTGTATTATGGATGGAATGACTAGTGTACATTCAAGCTACAACTTAAGACATGGTGGTCCCCACACTTTTAAAAAATTGCTTACCCCTATTTATATATAAAAAGTCTGTTTTCTTGTGCATTTAACTCCTTTCAGAGTAGAAAACAACCATATGTCACAGTATACTGAAAGGTAAAGAAGGGAGCGTACTGTCAACCGGCGGGAAATCCTACTTTCATTGAGGATATCTTAAGCTCTGTACACACTATGTGATTAACAGAATAGTGTGCTAGGCACAGTCTAGGTTAAATGTGACAAAGTGGCATTTTTTCCTTTTTCAAAGGATGAAAATATACAAATAGAAGTTATTTTCAGCTGAAACCCCCGTTGAGTCCCTTGCCCACACCTGCGCACATGTCCTAGTTCGGGACTCTGTGGCTCCAGCAGCTGGAGTACGCAGGGACTTGGTTAGAGTGAGCGCAGTATGGCCAGGGGTCATCATTCAGCACGGCTCCTGGGTAGTAAATCCCATGCTGTACTCTCTCAGCTTGAGCACACAGTGTTGGCCCTTAAGTCCACGTCTTCCTGAATCTGCAGGACGGTTTTTCGACTGCGTGAACTGGTCACATGACCCCAGTCAGCCATAGGCAATTCCTTAGGCTGAACAATTTCTCGGTCAGAAAACTTTCCTTATTATTTTCCTATCACACTCAGCAAAGAGCCTTAAATACATTAGACTCCGTAAATGTTTGCTGAAAGAGCAAACAATGTTTGTTTAATTATCTCTTGAGTAAACTACTGATTTTGGCTTAAAAGTGGGCAGGATATCTGAGCAGAAGCATATTGTAACATAGAAATTAAGTTATAACCTTTTTTGTGGGAACCTCAGAACAGTGATGCTTTACATTTTTAAAGCATAGTTGTTACAAGGAAGGTGAAATGTTAGGGATGACTAGATGCTTTTACTGAAATCCTATAAAATAAGGTTAGGACATGGTTATGGAAGTTGCACCTGTTGGGTTATATGATGTTCCTCCCATAATTATGGCAACAAGTCACAAGAGCAGAGTGGCAGCCAGAAACCAATTCACAGAGAGCTATGGAGGTGGTAAAAAGAGCACAGTGACCTGAGAGGCTGGATAGATGAGCCATTGACAAGAGCATCGCTCTTAACTTAAGCACTCAAAACAAATCACATGTGGATAGTTAGGAGGCCTGAAGTATTTAGCCTAATAAAGAAGCCACAACCCCCTGCCCCGTTGTCAGACCTAAACCACTTCTCAGGCCCAGAACCCATTGACCGAAGGAGAGGCCAGGTGCCTGTGATGAATGATCCTGCAACACAGTTCTAGGTGTAGTCACTAGAAATACCCTCAGTCTTTCCCCCAGAGAACTTACGGCTGTGTTCAGTTTACTGTGCATGGAGGAGAGGAAACATCCATCCTTAGAGGACTGATAGGCACAAAATCTGAGTTGACACTAGTACTCAGGAATCCAGAGTGCCGCTATGGTCTCCCTGTTGGAGCAGTGGCAGTTTGAGGCCAGCTTATAAATGGAGGCTGGTTAGGGTCCAGCTCAGAGTGGATGCATTGGGTCAGTTAACCTCCCCCCGACTCGGGGTTATTTCTCCATCCCAAGTATATAACTGGAATGCACTTAATGGTAGTTGGGAGACCTCCACATTGGTTCCTTGACCAGTGGGGTAAAAGATGTTTTTTTAAGGAAGGCCAAGAGGAAGTCTGCAAAACATCTTCCCCAACCTGGCAGGCAAGACAGCAAACAACAAAAACAGCAGCAACACAGGGAGGGGAAATGGCAGAGGTTATTGCCTCCCTGTCTTATCCACACGCAATTCACTAGTTGGTCCCTACAACACCAGTTGGGTCCTGGCAGATGACAGTGATCTACCACAAACTCAGTCGAGTATTAGCACAGTTGCGCAAGCTGTGCAGGGCTGGTAGAATTGCATATTTGCTAGAGTCGATGAGCATAGCCTTCAGTACTTGGTAGGCAGCCACGGATCTAGCTACTGAGCTCTTTCCATTCCCATCAGACAGGAGAATCAAAGCAGCTCCAGCTCACTTGGAACAGCCAACGGCAACCATTTATGTTCCTGCTCCGGGGCTAGGTTACCTTGACCTCCCTCTGTCATAAAATGATCTGAAGGACCCTGGATCATCTAGATCAGTAGTTCTCAAAGTGTGGTTCATAAACCCCAAGGAGCCCCTGAAGGCCCTTTGAGTGGGTCTGCAAGGACTGTTTAAAAAACTGTTTTCACAATAATAGATAGATATTATTTTCTCTTTTCACGGTGTTGACATTTTTATCGAGGGTGCAGACGTGATGAGGAGGAAACCTGTGGACACCTGAGCACAGATCAGAGCAGTGGTATGAAATTGCAGCAGTAATCACTGGCATTCCTCACTGGCATGCTCTCACAGGAAAAAAAAAAACCCCTGCCAGTTTCACTTAAGGATGTCCTAAGGAAGCAGGAAAGTTATTAACTATATTAAATCTTGACCTTTGAACGCACATCTTTTTAATACTCTGGTAACAAACTGGGGTGTGCACACAGCATTTCCAGTATGCTCTGAAAGAAGATGGTTTTCTTGAGGAAGAGCACTTGTGTGATTGTCTAGGTTTGAGCAGCACTTGCAGCTTTTTTTTTTTTTTTCTTTATGAAACACCTTTTTTTCTTGACAGAACTACCAACAGATAGTAACTGTCATTATTCAGTCTTGGGTACTTGGCAGATATTTTCTTAAAAAATGAATAAAATGAGCCTCTTCACTTAAAGGAAAACAACAGACAGTACTTATTGCCTCTAATACAATTTGAGCTTTCAAGTGAAAATGAGAATTTTGGAAAACTCATATCCACCATGGTGAACCACTTCCCAGTACTTGAAGAGTTTTTTGAGGAGTTTGGTGGTGATATTAACAAAAGTGACTTTTTGATATTTTATAATGAAAGGTGTCAGTATCTGGAAGACCTGGATAACTCAGTGAAACTTTATTATCCAAATGACTGGTTCATGATGCTTACAGAATCACAAGAGGGTACAATATCCATTTCATAGAGCAAAATAGATCAGTGGATTTTAATCTAACAGAGTACAAAAGGTGCATAATATGGTTTCAGATTCCACATTGGAATAAACCTTTAATAAACTCCCACTTACTGAGTTTTGATGTACCATCACAGAAAAATATCTATAATTGTCTGAAAAGACTATTAATATAGTGCATTTTTCAGCTATATATTTCTATGAGCCTGAATTTTCCTTATAAACTTAAATCAAAATAACATACCACAACAGATGGAGTGCAGAAACAGATATGTGATTCCAGCTGTCTTGAAAAGATTTGCAAAAATGTTAAACAGTGCCACTCATAATTTTTTTGTTTTGGAAAATATAATTCTTTTCATAAAGACATCATTTATGTAAACATTTAATGGGTTTATTCTTTTAATGAAGTAATACATAAAAATATTTTTAAATCTCCATTTAAATTTATATTCCACCAAATATAAATAGATACCACCCACATTAAACAAAAGCCCTTTGGAGTAATCCATAATTTTGAAGAATGTAAGGGCGGCCTGAGACCAAAATGTTTGAGGACTGCAGTTCTAGGCATTCATCAGAACCTCACGTTGGTCCGCTGTTTTGATGCAGAGTGTTAAAGCCCGTGGTGAATATGTATCCTACAAAGGGTGGGAATAAGCCATTTGAAGATTCAGGCATCCGCAGGGTGAAGTAAAGATGCTGGGATTCAGTGGTCTGGGACATGCCAGGATGTTCCTTCTAATGTGAAGGAAAATGGATGCACTTCTCGCCACTAAAAGGAAAGCTTTTCTTGAGGCCAAGATCAGTAAAGGGCTCCACCAGAGGTCCTTCTGCTTGGGCCTGGACACTCGGCAAACCCTGTGGTACTATATGTATCTGTAATGGGAAAAGACTCCACGCAGATTTGATGGTGAGCACTGATAAGAGAGTCACAGGGTCAGGCTGTGTGTCTGCTTTTAAGTGTAAAGAGAGAGATGCAGCTGGCATGGCTTGGAAAGAGCTTGGTGGCCAGTGGATCAATCCCTCAGGGATGAGGGCTTACCTGGCGGGGTACCTCTGACATCCAGATCAACAGAGGTGCAAGCAGAGGTTCAGGGGACGAAGAATAGTAGTGGAGGAGACATATAAAGAGGAGCATCCATGAAGCCTGGAGACCAGCTGCAGTGGGGGCAGGGCGCTGAACCTTGGCTGGGAAGAACTTACTGAGAAGAGTCCTGGAGCATAAGATTGAGCAGCAGTGGACACCACGGTGTTTCTCCAGCTCCCTCCCTCTGTGCCAGGGCTGTCTTCCCCTGGTGGTGGGGTGTCAGCTCCTGATGGCTCATAGCCACATCCCTCACTGGGACTCGCTCTCTGCTGCAGGAAACTGCCCTGCCCAAGCTTGCATCCCATCCCACTGGGTGGCCCTCAGCCATTTTCCATCCGATGCAGGGAGACAGAGTCCCAGGCCCCTTGCCTCAATTTGGGCCAACTCCAGCAGGCAGCTCCCACAGGCTTGCCTGAGGCCTCAGTTACAAACACACAGTGGTCAGCTCTTTCCTCCCCCAGCCCTGCTTTCCTCACTTCCTCACGGGTGTACCTCCTAAGAGTATTCCCAGTAAACCTACACGAGATCCTCTGTCTCAAAATCTGTTTCTGGGGAACACGATCTAAGAGCAGCACTTCACACAGAGTTCCTTCATGGAAGAGTATTATTTTGTTAAAAGACGGGTCCCTAACACTGTTAACATCTATATCACAGTACTTGGCAAGTGCAAATGCTTAGATGAACGTAAGCACAGGAGAGGCACTCTTCTGGAGAAGAAAAATCTTGATATATATATATTTTTTCTGTTGGCTGAAGTTGCTCACTAGCCTAAAGCTAATGAACTAAAGTTAATGATTGTGATGAGACGTTTGAACTAGCTTATGCTAGAAGAATAGAACAATTCTTACTTGTTTCAACCTTGAAGTTTCCTATGATATAAGGGGCTGAGCATGAATGTCCAAAGTGTCATTACATTTGTAAAGTTAAATTACCATCTTGGGAGGCCTCTAAGAGTGGGATGAGTAACATTTCCTGTAAACGAGCAAGTATATTTTACTCCTGGAGCAGGTGCAGAAAACACAGATATTCTTAGCTTGCCTTCCCCAGCCCCCTGTGTGTTCCTCAAGTATCTGAATAAAAGTGAGAAAACAGTCCCACCTGGGGAGAGGGTAGAATCAGCTGCATCCTTTTCCTCCTGCCTGTAACAGGTGATTAATTGCATCGTTGGTTCACCAGGTATATTTCAGGAAGCTGCTTTAAAAACAGGCATTTTCCCTGTTTGGCAGTGGGGAAACAACCGTGGCATTTGGTGAAGCCATGTCTGTTTTCAGTTACTAGAGTCCTCTGGCTTTTTGGACCATTTTTTAAGTCTTTATTGAATTTGTTACAATATTGCTTCTGTTTTGTGTTTGGCTGTGAGGCAGGTGGGATCTTAGCTCCCTGACCAGGGATTGAACCCCAACCCCTGCATTGGAAGGTGAGATCTTAACCACTGGACCACCAGGGAAGTCTCTTCTGTTGTGGAAAAGGTTAAACATACTTAAAACTAAAGCGTTTAGTGTAACAAACTCCCACATACCATCATTCCACTTCAGCACATCAATTCGCGGCCACTTGTGCCTAGCTCTACCCCTGTGTGCTTTCTCCCTTGTACCCGTACACTCACTGAGTTATCTTGAAGCAAACCCCAGCATATTATTACATCCATAAGTATGTTAGTATGTATCTCCAAGATAAGGACTGTTTTAAAAAACATAATCACATGCATTATCACACCTAAAAAGATGAACACCAGTCCCTTAATATAAGTTTAGTGAACATCCGTCATCTCATATACATACAAAATAAGAGAGAACAATTTCTCCTGTGATGAGAACTCTTAGGGTTTACTCTCTTAATGACTTTCTATACGTTAACCGACAGTGTATGTTAAATAGTTAAATGCATCTATCACATTGCACATCACATCCCTAGTACTTACTTGTCTCGTAACTGGAAGTTTGTACCTTCTGACAGCCTTCATCCAGTTCCCCTCCCCCACCCCACCTTTGATAACCACAAATCTGATCTCTTTTTCTATGAGTTTGTTATTGAAGTATTATTGATATACAACACAGTGATTCAATATTTCTCTACATTTCAAAGTGATCACCACAATAAGTTGGGTTACCATCTGTCACCATATAAATATATCAAATTATTATTGACTGTATTCCCCACACTGTACACTTCATACCTGTGACTAATTTATTTTGTAACTGTAAGTTTGTACCTCCTAATCTTCCTCACCTATTTCTCTCATATCCCTACCCACCTCCCCCCCTGTCTGACTTATTTCACTTAGCATAATATCCTCTAGGTCCATCCATGTTGTCACAAATGGCAAGATTTCATTCTTTTTTATTGCTGAGTAAAATTCCAATGTATGTATCTTGTATATATCACATCTTCTGTCTACCAGTGGGTGCTTAGGTTGCTTCCCTATCTTGGCTATTGTAAATAATGCTTCAATGAACATAGGGGTGCATATATCTTTTTGAATTAGTATTTTCATTTTATTCAGATAAATATCCAGGAGTGGAATAGATGGATTATATGGTGGTTCTGTTTTTAATTTTTTTAGGAGCCCTCATACTGTTCTCCACAGGGACTGCATCAATTTACATTCCCACCAACAGTGCAGGAGGGTTCCCTTTTCTCCTCATCCTCACTAACACTTGTTTTTTGTTGTCTTTTTGATAATACCTATTCTGACATCTGTGAGGCATTATCTCATTGTGGTTTTGATTTGCCTTTCTCCAGTGATTAGTGATGTTGAGCATCTTCTCATGTGCCTGTTGGCAATCTGTATGTCTTCTTTGAAAAATGTTTATTCAGGTCCTCTGCCCATTTTTTAATTGGGTGGTTTATTTTTTGGTGTTGAGTTGTATGAGTATTATATATACAAATATATTCTTGGTATATTTTGCATATTAACCTCAATCAGATCTATCATTTACAAGTATCTTGTCTGACTCAGTAGGCAGCCTTTTTGTTTTGTTGATAGTTTCCTTCACTGTGCAAAAGCTTTTTAGTTTGATGTAGAACCATTTGCTTATTTTTACCATTGTTTCCTTTATCTGATGAGACATAACCAAAAAACTTTACTAAGACCAATGTCAAAGAGCATACTGCTTATGGTTTCTTCTAGAAGTTTTATGGTTTCAGGTATTACATTTAAGTCTTTAATCCATTTTGAATTTATTTTTTGCATGGTGTGAGAGAGTAGTCCAGTTTGATTCTTTTGCATGTAACTGTCCAGTTTTCCCAGCACCATTTATTGAAGAGGCTGTCTTTTCCCCATTGTATATTCTTGCTTTCTTTGTCATAGATTAATTGCCCAGATAAGTGTGGGTTCATTTCTGGGCTCTCTATTCTGTTCCATTGATCTATGTGTCTCTCTTTGTGCCAGTACCATACTGTTTTGATTACTGTAGCTTTGAAATCAGGGAGCATGATACCTCCAGCTTTCTTCTTCTTTCTTAAGCTTGTTTTGGCTGTTCAGGATCTTTTTGTTTCCATACAAACTTTAGAATTATTTGTTCTAATTCTGTGAAAAATGCCATTGATCTTTTGTTAGGGATTGCACCAAATCTGTAGATTGTCTTGGGTAGTATGATCATTTTAACAATATTAACTCTTCCAATCCTTGAGGTAGGTATATCTTTTCCTCTGTGTCATCTTCAGTTTCTTTCATCAGTGTCTTACACTTTACTGAGTACCAGTCTTTTATGTCCTTAGTTAGATTTATTCTGAAGTATTTTATTCTGTTAGATGCAGTTGCAAGTGGGGTGTTTTCTTAATTTCTCTTTCTGATAGTTCATTGTTGTGTATAGGAATACAACAGATTTCTGCATATTGATTTTGTATCCTGAAACTTTACTGAATTCATTGATGAGCTCTATTAGTTTTTTGGTGGCATATTGAGGATTTTCTATGTATCATGTCATCTACAAATAATGACAGTTTTACTTCTTCCTTTCCAATCTGAATTCCTTTTATTTATTTTTTTTTGTCTGATTGCTGTGGCTAGGACTGACAGTGCTATGTTGAATAAAAGTGGCAAGAGTGGGCGTTCTTGTCTTGTTCCTGATTTTAAAGGAAATGTTTTCATCTTTTCACTGTTGAGATGATGTTAGCTGTGGGCTTGTTATATATGGTCTTTATTATGTTGAGGTATATTCTGCCTATATCCACTTTGTTGAGAATTTTTCACAGATGGATGTTGAATTTTGTCCAAAGCTCCCTCTGCATCTATTGAGATGACACAGGATCTTTTTCTGGGGGGCATAGGGTGCGTGCCATGTGGCATGCAGAACTTCCCTAACCAGGGATCAAACCCATGCCCCCTGCATTGGAAGCGTGGAGTATTCTCTGGACCACCAGAGAAGTCTGAGCACAGGATCTTTATTCTTAAATTTGTTAATGCGGTGTATCACACCGATTGATTCGTGGATATTGAACCATCCTTGCATCCCTGGGATAAATCCCACTTGATCACAGTGTATGATCCTTTTAATGTATTGTTGAATTTTGTTTGTTAATATTTTGTGGAGGACTTTTGTATCTATGTTTATCAGTGATATTGGCCTGTAATTCTTTTTTGTAGTGTCTTTGTCTGGTTTTTGTATCAGGGTGATGCTGCCCTTGTAGAAAGTGTTCATATTTGTTCCTTCCTCTGAAAATTTTTGGAAAAGTTTGAGAAGGATAAGTGTTAACTCTTCTTTAAACGTCTGGTAGAATTCACCTGTGAAGCTATCTGATCCAGGACTATTTGTTTGTTGGGAGCTTTTTAAAATTACTGATTCAATTTCATTACTAGGAATTGGTCTGTTCATATTTTCTGTTTCTTCCTTATTTACTCTTGGGAGATTGTTCACTCCTAGGAATTCAGACTTTTCTTCTATGTTGTCCATTTTATTGCATGTAGTTGTTCCTTGTAATATCTTATGATCCTTTGTAATTCTATGGTTTTGGTTATAACTGTTCCTTTATCATTTCTGACTTTATTTATTTGGGCCTTCTCTTTTTCTTGATGAATCTGACTCAAGGTTTATCAATTTTTTTATCCTTTCAAATAACCATCTCTTAGTTTCATTGATCTTTTCTCTTGTTTTTTTAGTCTCTATTTCATTTATTTCTGCTCTGATCTTTATTATTTCTTTCCTTTTACTAATTTTAGGTTTTGTTTCTTCTTGTTTTTCTAATTCCTTTAGGTGTAAGGTTAGGTTGCTTGTGTGACATTTTTCTTGGGTCCTAAGGCAGGCTTGTATTGCTCTAAATTTCCCTCTTGGAACTACTTTTGCTGCATCCCATAGATGTTGAATCGTCATGTTTTTATCTTCATTTATCTCCAGGTATTTTTAAAACTTCTTCTTTGATTTCTTCAGTGATCCATTGGATGTTTAGTAGCATATTATTTAACCTGCATGTATTTGTGGCGTTTTTGGTAAGAATACTTTCTGGATTGTGTTATAAGAGACACATAGTAAATTGTGATAAGATTAATCAGGGTTCAGGTGTTGTCAGCCTGATCAATCCATTATAATGGTCCCCCTCAGCTTTTCACTTATCAGTTTTTTTTAGCCATTAATAATCATCACCTTGATCTGTTATTTCACTTTAGGTTGCAAAATGGTGATATTCTATCATTCCTTCTTCAATTAGTAGCTGGAATCTTTTTGTATAAAAAGACTTTTTTTATCAACTGTTTATTTACCTTGAAGTACAGTTAATATAGCAAGGTAGGATAAGTGCTTTATTCTTTCTCTTTATTTATTTCCGGCTATTGAACACTTGAAATGTGGCTAGCCCTAATTAAGATGGGCTATAAGTGTAAAATACACACCAAGTTTCAGACTTAGTGTGAAAAAAAATGCATAATATCCCATTAATTATATTTTATGCTGACTAGAATTTGAACTGATATTTTGAATATATTGAGTTTAATTAAATTTTACCTGTTTCTCTGTACTTTTTAAAAAAATGTAGCTATAGAAAAATTTTGAATTACATAGTGCCTCACATTTGTGGTTCACATACTATTGAAGTTGAACAGTTCAGTTCCAGAGTATGTCAGGGAATGTCCAACATCTGCACCTCATGGAAGCCAATCAAGGGAACTAGGAGCCGTTCCCCATGGCTCCGGTGAACCCTGAGTCCTGTGAGAGGACATCTGCATGAACAAAGTCACCAGCAATCCAATCATGTATTTTATCTTTCTTTATCTGGCACCTGGAATACATTTCCGCAAATCCTGTCCTGGTTCCCGCCAATACAAATTACCTAGACCCTGAAATTCTTTTCCCCTAAGAATGTCTTTTCCAGGAGCCAAACTGGAGTTCTGTGTAAGATCTTGTTTTAAAAATAATTGAACACCATTTTCTTTGATAATCTCTTGTATCTCTCCCTGATTCAAAGTCCTCCAGTCCCATTAACTTGACCTCATGAATACCAAGCATTCCCCAACCATGCTCACTGGCAGGGACCACAGTCCTGATGCTGATTGTGTGCTAACAACCTCGGGCAGCCATCACCAATTTGGGAGGGATTGTTCTGCAAAACCGGAGACCTAACCATAACCATGGGAACAGTTTCCTCAGCAAAAACAAGCATTTGCTGCACATGCCAAATGCGGGTCCAACCAGTGCTTCCTCTTTTGAATTGGTTGGAAAATCTAATAAAACAAGAAAGAAACTAAGTATAGTTGGTGTCATGGCTACCACAGGCAATGTTTGAAATGTTTGCCCCGCCAAGACTTGGCCCACTCGCGGGAGAGAGGATTACTAAACTTCCATCTAGTGGAGTGTTCTCGGCATGTAACTCATGCCCTCATCTGATAAAAGTCTCACGTCTGGGCTTCCCTGGTTGCGCAGTGGTTGAGAGTCCGCCTGCCAATGCAGGGGACACAGGTTCGAGCCCTGATCCGGGAGGATCCCACATGCCACAGAGCAGCTGGGCCTGTGTGCCACGACTACAGAGCCTGCGCTCTAGAGCCCGCGAGCCACAACTACTGAGGCCCGCACGCCTGGAGCCCGTGCTCCGCAACAGGAGAAGCCACCGCAGTGAGAGGCCCGCGCACCGCAACGAAGAGTAGCCCCCGCTCACCACAACTAGAGAAAGCCTGCGCGCAGCAACGAAGACCCAATGCAGCCAAACATAAATAAATTTAAAAAAAAGTCTCACGTCTGTGCCTGCTTCCCATCCTCATCTGAATATGAGCACCTGCCCCCTTCCTCAGTAAACGAGCAATGCGTGAGTTCCCGACTCTTGGAACAAAGAAAGACGTTGCGTCTGCATCGAATGTCCTGGTCTTAATTTTTTCTCTTTTCATCTTAGGCCATCTTCTCACTGTGCCACTAAGACTCCCACCCTCTGATTCAGAACGAGAACTACACCACAATGAGAATGCCTCCTTGTTTTCAGCCTCAAAAGGTCCTCTTTCCTTCCAGCTCTTCCAGCAGGAAACAAGCTATGAGTACATTCTTTGAGGCCCATGGACCAGTGGATAATGCTCATCTGAGTAGAAGATGAAGTGAAACCATGAAAATGGGTCAAGTTCTTATACTCCACTCATGACACTTATTAGATCTCTCCAAGGTTAAGCCCAGTCACACCAGGAGGGGATCTATAGGCATAGTTAAGTAAGTGCTGTATATGTTTTGAATATATTCATATATATACATAGCGTGTGTAAATATGCATAAAATATTTAAGAAATCAAATTTTCAAGTATTTGGGCTCAGATTCTCCAAAGCTGACAAAACTAATATATTTCTCACTCACATTAGTATTCAAAACTCACTTTTCACAGGGAAAGCATTTCAGGTTTCCATAGTTCTTTTTTTTTTTTTTTTTTTTTGCGTTATGCGGGCCTCTCACTGTTGTGGCCTCTCCTGTTGCGGAGCACAGGCTCCGGACGCGCAGGCCCAGAGGCCATGGCTCACGGGCCCAGCTGCTCCGCGGCATGTGGGATCTTCCCGGACCAGGGCTCGAACCCATGTTCCCTGCATTGGCAGGCGGATTCTTAACCACTGCACCACCAGGGAAGTCCCTCCATAGTTCTTTTAAAGAATTTAATGTACTTCACCCAGAAAAAGAAATCTCTATAGATGAAAGAGGTGGCATAACTATTAGAACATGATGTCTCAAAGCTTTAAATTCCAAACACTTCATGTTTTCCTTACTAGTTTTATACTGCACTTCATTGTAAAAGGGGGAAAATACTTTGCATAAAAAGTATAGTTTCCAACAAAATTATAGTTGATCAGAAATCAGTAAAGAGATACCTAAAACTAACTTTTAACAACTTTAACCAAAATGTTGTATCGGGTATAACAGTTCTGAAACATCTATTGATGTATTTTCCTTCTCAGTAATTAAGGCTAAGTATCCAGAGTGCCAAAGTAGGCACGAGCATTCCAAGAGAACTTGCAGGTCATAGTAAGGATTCCACAGAAGATGGCAGAGCCTGGGACTGCAGCAGCAGTGGACAGAACAGGATTCCCAGGGTCATGGCCAGGTTAGTCACAAGGAAAGACAAAGCTTCATTCCAGTACCATGAAGCTATGGGGTGGGGAGGGGGTGTGGAATTTTAAAAACATGAGTAAAAATACGACAGACGCTTTATATATGAAAATAGCCTAATGGCCAGTAAACACTAAACAAAGTCCTCAACCTTATTAATAAAGGAAATGAAAACTAAACTAAAACTGTAATGCAGCCCCACTTCTCACCCACCAGAATGGCCAAAATGAGAAAAGACAGCACAACCTTTGGCAGGAAGGAAATGGCACAGCCACTTTGCAAAACTGTTTGGCAGCATCTGTTAAACATAACACATGCACATTCTACAACCCAGCAATTCCACTGCCAGATTATATGTGTATCCAAAGTAAACACATACGTCTATCCACCAGATGGCATGTATGGAGATGCTCATAGTAGC
This sequence comes from Platanista minor, assembly GCA_004363435.1. Classification (NCBI taxonomy): domain Eukaryota; kingdom Metazoa; phylum Chordata; class Mammalia; order Artiodactyla; family Platanistidae; genus Platanista; species Platanista minor. The sequence continues at coordinate 14,096 of RJWK010010420.1, read as the reverse complement.
ATGTTTGTAATCATGAAAAACTGAAAGCTGCCTAAATGCCCAGGGATAGTTACATGGATAAACTGTGGTGCATTCACCATGGATCACTACACAGCAGTGTGGATGAAGAGCCTGTAATGACGTGCAGTAATACGGATGGCTCTCACAGACATAATTCTGAGCAAAAGACAGACACAAAACATTGATTCTAATATATAAATTTAATAACAGGAAAATGGCTATTAGGTATCAGAAATCAGGACAGGTAGCTGTGCTCTGGAGGTGGAGTATGAGATGCTGGCAATGTTCTATTTCTTGCTGGTTACACAGTTGTTAACCACCTTGTGAAATGCTTAGAGCTCCACATGTACGGCTTGTACACATTGCCGTATAGCCATATGATGCTCACGTTATGCTTTAATAAAAACTTCAATAGGAAGAGCAGCTTACGACTTCCAGTTTAAAATGGTCTCTTGCACGGCATTACCCTCCTCCAGCACTGCTCCCTGCCGCAGGATGAACACTCGTGACTATTATGAAACCACTTACTTAAAAGTATTAAGTGTCACGTATCGCACTCCCCTTAGCAATATTAAGTTTTACCCTACTTCAGTAGTCATAATAAAATTTTAAAGTCATGATGCCACGCGCCTACCAGAACCACCTGCTGCCTTATGTGTTATTTGGCAGCCACTGTAAAACCACTGCAGAGAACCAAGAATGCGGTTGGCCACGAGTAACGGAGCGCCCGACGAGCAGTGACTCCAAGTTGGATTATCCCGTGGCAGTGGTCTAGGGTCGGAGCCATGACTTGGTGACATCCTCGGGACGCAGCTCTTTCTGTCCTCGCGCCCTGCCCTCTGCAGCCTGGCTTAACACTCCCAGCTGCACGTAGGCTCTGCACATCCGAGCAACTCGTCCACTCCCAGGAAGAGAGGAAAGGGTGATGACGAGGGCAGTGCTCTCCTCAGCTCGCCTGTGCCTCCCCCTCAAAATCAGGGGGGCACATCCCCAGAATGCCTCCGGGGGAGTCTTCTATTTATAGTTCATTGGCAAGAATGTTATTATGTGGCCAGAAGAAGCTAGGAAATTTAGGAGTTAGCTTCCTCGTCTGTACAGTAGAGGAAGGAGAGAACACAGAAGGTTGGAAGTGACAGTTAAGTGAGCCAGCGTGCAGTGATTGCTACTATATCAATGCAGTTTCTCCTGCTTTTTAAAAATTTAATATTATATATCTTTCTTTTACTATACCCAGCACTGATCAACTCTAGAACTCTTAACAGCTTGACCCCTAAGATCCAAAAAGTGGTCCTGGCAAGGTGACCCCTCTTTCAGGGGACAGCACCAGCAATCCACTCATCAAAGAAGCATTGCCATTGGATTTTCACAGGCAAGATGTCCATCCTGCAGAGAAGCCAGATGGCGCCTTCCCCAAGAGCTGGAGCTGGAACCGCGGATTCATCAGCTTCAGGCATGTGCTTCTCTGACCATAGTCTGTGCTCTAGTAGATAATCTCTCATCCTTTGTTTAGGAACCAAGAACCAATGTCATAGTGGAACTACATCGGCTGCTGCTGCCTTTGTCATTGTGGCCTTGGCTTCCTAGCCCTCTCTGCACCTAATTAAGCTTTATGTGCTGAAGGAGTTTTTAACTAGTCAATAAATTAGACCTGAGCCTGCTGGGGTTCCCACCACTCATCGCTGCCAGCGACACTTGTTTGTTCGACTCTAACGCTATCTGCCTGGACCAGTTTGTATCCAGTCATGCTAATCTCAAATCAGTGACCACAAGGACAGCTTTGAAGAATAGTTACTGAGCTTTTCATGGTAAAATAAGAGAAATGTAGATCTTCCTGTAAAAAACATTTTCTGAGGCCCATAATGATGTTATAAGTAAAAATTCTTGTTTTAAATATTTTTTCTTCAGGTAATAAAACTTCTCTCTTTGAGTGGCCCTTTCCCTAGATGTGTAAATGTCCTTTCAAACATCTATCTGAAGCCCATTTTGATTAACATATTCGTGAAAACCACTTCCTAACAGTTTATCCAGACTCTGAGATCTCGTGGCTTTAATGCAAGTCTGGCCTTGGGTGGTGGCAGCTGTCTGCCCACCCTGAAGTGACCATCTCATTTTAGGACAGCAGTAGCAATCCTCGGGCCACCGATTCAGTTAGGAACTTTGATTGACTGGTCCTTCTCAGTGTCATGGAGGTGGCAGAGACTCTCTCCTCTACCAAGCTTTAGATTAGTCCTGTGTTTGGCCTGCCCAGCCCAATCTGAGCAAGAATCATGCTAAGTCATCCCTTCACCCTTGATATCTGACCACCCTGTCACCTGATCAGGTTTCTCGTCCCCACCTTTGATGTCTGAGTCTTGGCCTGTCTTTAGCAAGAATCCTGTTAGGTCAGTTTAGCAGCCCCCTCCCCCCTTCGTGTCTCCTCTTAGTAATTTTCCATCCCCTGACCCTTCCCTCTGCTCCTTGGCAACCCCCCAGCTGTCTTTGCTGTATTCGGAGCTGAGCCCCATCTCTCTCCTAGATTGCAATAGTCTTGAATAAAGTCTTCCCCGCCATTTTAACAAGTGTTAGAATAATGTTCTCTTTAACAGAGATTGAGTAGGCAGTTGTTAGAGTGACCAAGCATCTCAGTTTGCTCTGGCCTGAGGGGTGTCGCAGGATGCAGGACTTTTAGTTGTAAAACCAAGGCAGTTCCAGGCAAATCTGGACTCTTGGCCACCCTGGAGCTTATGCTCAATGAGTGTAACCTATACCTGACACCACTTTGCCCAGGTCCCCCAAGCAAGTCATAAGGAGAGGCTCGGCTCCCAGAGAAGACATGCTAAGCTTTGGACATCTGCATGAACTTAGCCCATGGGTGGCATTGGAAGGCAGGTGAAAACCAAAGGCTGAGGCACTGCACGGATCAGGGGCCAGGAAGGCTGGAAGCTGAAAATGAGGGGACACATATGGTGATGGACAAAAGAAGTCGGGCAGCCTGTGTCTAAGTCTCAGAAAACCCAGAGGCACGAGAGGTACCGCACTTGCAACTGGAGAGACCACCTTTCTCCCACAATTCTGAAAAATGTTCAGTCATAACATGGAGCACTGATCAAAACATTTTGCTACATTGTCTTTCACACAAATGGGTATATGCATGTATATATCCTATAATTTCACTTTTTCATTCACAGGGTACATACACACACACCAAGAAAGATATCTTACGAGTATTGAATTTGCAAGGCATTCCTGATATAGGACTTGAGTTGAAAATTAACGTTAACTGGTATGCTAAAAGCAAATTAATACATGAAAGATGCTGAACCTCACTTGCAGATAGGGAAATGCTATAGTTTACTTTCTTTTTTAAAAAAAATTTTATTTATTTATTTATTTGGCTGTGTTGGGTCTTCGTTTCTGTGCGAGGGCTTTCTCTAGTTGTGGCGAGCGGGGGCCACTCCCCATCGCGGTGTGCGGGCCTCTCACTGCCACGGCCTCTCTTGTTGCGGAGCACAGGCTCCAGATGCACAGGCTCAGTAGTTGTGGCTCACGGGCCTAGTTGTTCCGCGGCATGGGGGATCTTCCCAGACCAGGGCTCGAACCCGTGTCCCCTGCATTGGCAGGCAGATTCTCAACCCCTGCGCCATCAGGGAAGCCCAATTTACTTACTTTTAAAAATCTTTTTCATTTTCCTAATTTGATGGGTGAAAAATAATATAACATCCAAAGCTGGTGAGGGTGTAGGGAAATGTTCTATCTTATACATTGCCAAGAATAATAAACATTTCTGGTGGAAATATAAATTAATTTGGGGAGGAAATAATCTAGCAGGATCTATTAAGACCAACAATACTTATGTTCTGTGATTCAGCAATCCTTCTCTGAGGACTAGAATTTGATCCTACAGAAGTAAAAGCCCCAGTTCTCACCTGTAGTACAGAGCTGTTTATTGCAGCATTGTGATGGCGAAAAACTAGCAATATCTCTATAAGCAAGCGTTCGGGTTGTGGTTCTAGTGATCATGGTAGAACCACAATAAGGAATATATACATTTTTTTTAAGTTAGATACACCCATATTGAGTCACGCCATGACATATTAAGTGGGAACTAGCTGTATAGTTACATTTTTTAAATAAAAGGGAACAGAAATCTTCATGATTATGTTTTGCATATCTGTACAAGCAAGCAGAGAAAGGTATAGAAGATACACTAGTTTGTTTGCTGTTGCCACAATAATCCATTTTTCCTTCCTAAGAGGAAACCTCAGTTATTTGGGAATAATTGCCATCCTCCACTGTAGGTAGTTGTTAGGGAAACAAGAAATTGAGACACCTGCCTAAACTAAAGGTGCTGAAAGACTCAAAGCCTCCCTCTGATGCCCGTGGTCCAACCAGAATAGCACTGACCCAGGTCTGCTGAGTTAGATGCTCTCTCCAAGGACTGGATATTGGGAGAAAGGTGGGGATGTGGAAGCAGTGGTTGTCTGTCATTTATCCCGGTGGGTGGGTCTGCTTGGACACTGGCAGGACTGTCCGCAGTTACTGTTACGGCGGCTGAGAGCTGGCTTGATTCCGGGCCACCCTTACACTCGCATCTCCAGGCGTCCCTTTAAGGCCAGACCCTACTGCAGCAGCGCTGGCGTCTCCCCAGCTGACAGCCTTTTCTGACTCTCACGCTGCTTCTATCATGAGCTGCTCTTGTGGTCGCTCAGAATCCATGCCCTTGTAAAGTGGGAAAGTTGAAAGCATGAGCTTATTTAAAAGCTTTTCGGAGGACCCAGTAAAGAGGTTGCACATACAGGGGAGAGGAGGAATACCCGATAAATTCCTGAGGACGTTGGCAGACGGGAAAGACTCCAGGCTCCAGGGACTCAGGACAGTTTCTCTGTTGTAACAGAGAAGAGGACAGGAAGCTGCGTATGCAGGTGAAGCTGTGTGTCACAGACGCCGAATCTAGTATAATCAGAGAAGCAGCAACCAGGAGATGTATCAGGAATTTATTTTGGCGACTGAACCTTACGCCACAGTGGAGCTGATAAAACTGTCGCGGTGAGGCAGTCATTGCTGTGTCTGGGCCGGCATCTGAAGCCCGCAGGGCTGGCAGTCGGGAAGTGACACGGGAGAGGCAAGGACAGACCAGAACGCACACAGCTGGGCTGGTCTCAGCCCCTCACCGCGGGGGTGGCCTCAGCGAGACGCTGCAGGGCGGAGATATACCCCAGGCCCGGGGCGCGGAGGAGCTGCAGGAGGACCCAGCTGCCACCTGTGCCCACCCAGTGAGCAGCAGACAAGCTGCAGCGACAGCGCTTTCATGCTCTGGGGCAAGAAAAGAAAACGGCTGCTGGTGCTGCACTCTGCCTCCCAAACCTTGAGCAAAGCCTCCTGTGGCCTCTGCTAACCCCAAACCATGCAGGGAAGATAATTCTGGGAGGCGTGGTTCCCACTTAGCTAAAATGACATAATACAGATTCCACCACAGTCCATCCTTTGTCAACTTGGCAAAGACAGACTCCACCTTTAACCACACTAGACTTCCAATAAGGACAGTAGCAAACCCGCTTCTACCATGTTCACGTCAGGCAGTTATCCTTCACGGAAGAAAAACACGCGGATTCTTCCCCCCCAGACTGGGTATAAAGACCGTTATTCAACTTTAGGTGATGGTGATTCCTCTCCTAATTGATTCTTCACCTTTGATATCCTGTCAACTAGATGCTGAGATATGAATTTAACTATACATCTTATGTTAGATAATATGAGGCTGGAAGGGAGGAGGGAAAAAACTCAGCTAATATATACACAAGTATGATCATATGACGATAAGGAAGAGATACGCATAGCTACGACGATCTTTGTTTCTGCAGCCGGTCCTGTGGTCATAGCTGGAACTGACAGGTGCTTTTCTCCTGCTGCCCAGTCCACAGTTCCTTTGCCCTTAGCAAGCACCTTGGCTGGCCGTGGGCTGTGTAGCTTTCCATTGGCTTTAATCACAAGGCCTGAGAGTACTGAGAGTCCCCTGCATTCCGAATGGAAATGTGGAGTCGTAGGGCAAGGGGGTAAACAGGTCAGCTGTAGGCAGCCGTAGATGGCCCAAGATGATTATTGGACGGAATGCGAGAAAAACAGGCCTGGGAACCTGATGACAGTTAATAGAGACCCATCGAGGAACTTGATAAGTGGCAGTACAGATAAGCAACAAACGTCCACAAACGCTTAATTATTATGAGCCAAGTTAGTATTGCAGTGTACAAGGTGATAGCGGTCAAATTCCCCTGATTTAAACCTTCCTTGAGCACGTTTTACTTTACCAACTCCCAACTTCTCTAAGGTTCCCATCTTAGCAGTAAAGACATGAAGAGGAAGAGGATGATATTGAATCAAGCAAGACAGAAGAGAGGGTCGGAGGGAGAGAGCCAAGGGCAAAAGTGTGGCGAGGGGGAGAAAAGAAAAACCCTAACATGGGTCAGCTCAAGTCCCTGACAAAGCCTCTTCTTTTCTTTACAATTTTGGATCTTTATTTAGCATTAGGAAGGCTGGAATTAATCATCTTATATCTGAAAACATCTGATGCACAATAAAGCGACTGCTCCTAGGATGGGTTCCAAGAAAGGACTGCCTAGAATAGCAAACTACTGGCAAACATGGTTGGGTTGGGTTTCAAGTGTGCTCGCTCTTATGACTCTATGTAAATACCGCTGGTAAAGAAAGGATCGCTGAAGCTTCTTTCTCTCATTCTAATGAACATGTTGTAGATAAATGGAGTGAAATACATAAATCATAAAGCCTAAAATAAAATGAAAGTTTCCATTTATGATCATACTGTACATATATCCTTCAATACATTGACATTTTCTATAGGAAAGGAACATGGAACTTAACACTATCTTTATACGTCTCTGCTTTTTTTTTTTTTTTGATGCTTTTATGAAAGTTCTCATAGCTGCCAGACATAGGCAAATAGATTGAGTAAATCCTCCCCCTTAGAGACATACTAGAATTATCCAGAACTCTTATTAAATCATTTAATGCTTGAAATGCCTGCCTGTGCGAAGAGCTGTAAAAATAGATGGCTTTCGTGTTCAGTGAGGTGCTTCTTTACTTTCCATAGTCTCACCTTCCTTTCTCTGCACAGATACAGAGCAGATGCTTGCTTCCGTGTGAGTAACGCAGAAGCGGAAGGAGCACCGATATCCTTGACATTCACCCCAGGAGCTTTTCTCATATTATGATAGAAACAGCAGAAGAAAGTCGATGACACCCAATGAAAGCACACTGGTGCTTTCTTTCCTTTGATTTTCTGTTTGATTCTTCCTATGGCTTCCTCATCCCTGACCACAAATACTGTCATCCTTGTCTTTTTCTTTATAAGAAATAGTGGGGTTTTCTTGGTTTTTTTGTTGTTGTTGTTGTGGTACGCGGGCCTCTCACTGCTGTGGCCTCTCCCGTTGCGGAGCACAGGCTCCGGACGCGCAGGCTCAGCGGCCATGGCTCACGGGCCCAGCCGCTCCGCGGCATGTGGGATCTTCCCGGACCGGGGCACGAACCCATGTCCCCTGCATTGGCAGGCGGACTCTCAAGCACTGCGCCACCAGGGAAGCCCAGGAATAGTGTTTTAAGTGAGGAAAATGACTGGTTTACAACCGAGGAAAGGATTACTTTGAACCCTAGTCAGGAAATAGAGTACCGCATTAGAACTTTGGTCCAGCTGAGTTTTTAATATCTCAAAAAATTATCTTCAGAATTGGCTGGAAATAGAATGTTAATAAACAAAGAATGACACTTTTAATTCATAGCCCCTAAATTTGTTCTAAGCTGAAAGCTGAAAATTCTTAGTCATGTTAGAAGACCAGAAAAAGTATTTTAACTAATTTAAGGAACCACGTGCCTAATTTTTTGCAACCAGTTTCTTTTTGGGAACAAATGTTCATAAAAATGGTTATCTCGTGTTGAAATGTCTGCCCTTTTTGTAGTAAAAATGATTTTTATTAATATCTTGGGACAGTGTTCCTAAAATCCCTATATTTATCTTGATAGACACTGAATTATTTTAACTTTTTTTAGATTAGTACTATTCCATTTTTCCATGAACTTCACTACACAGTAGGCATCTGCATTGGATATATTCTGAATAAATTTCACGGACTTTATTCATTTTCACCTGTGCTGTGCTAATAAGTCTCAAATTAAACAGCTCCATCAAGTCTCAGCAACTGGCATTGTGCCCCACAGAGTATCACAAACTGTAAAAGGATTATTTGGGGAGGCTTCATAATTATACTAAGATGAAAATGTTGGCAGCCAGGAGATACATATTTTTCAAGATTTGAGAGAAAATTTAATGAAAGTGCCACAAATATATTACTTAGGATGATAGTTTGCACTTAATATGAGGCCCTTTTCTCTCTGGACTTCAAAGTCTGGACTAATTAATTAGCCCTAATTCCCCTGTTTTCCTGATGGTCAAGCACTCATAGACAGACCTCCCGAGACCACAGAGCACAGCCAAGTAGAAGTGCCGGCTGGGGGGGCGGGAGACCTGTGAGTTAGTTCACACCTGTTGGGTGTTGGTCTTTGGGGCTGAGTTTGTGACCTTGGATGCCCCAGCCCAGAGGCGGCCAGCCAAGGCCCACAGGCTCAGTGTGGCCGGCCACCTGCCTTTGTGAATAGAGTTCCACCGGAACCAGCCCCGCTTGCTGGCCCACGTGTCCTCTATAGCTGCTTTCGCGCTGCAGTGGCGGGGTTGAGAAGTCAAAACAGAGACTTCACGGGCCATAATGCCTGAAGTGTTTTCTGTCTGGCCCGTGGCAGAAAAAGTTCGCTGACCCCGGACCTAATCTCTCTGGACTTGTCTTCCCGTCTGTAAAATAAAATGCAATAGTCAATAGCATAGCAACTTCCATTAGAAAAGGCAAGTTTCAGTTTTGCCCAGCTGTGACTGTCGGATGGTGCCTTAAAACCAAGGTGAAGAATCCCTAGCAGTGATGTTAACTCATTCAAAATGCACCCATCTACTCTTTAAGTTATTTACCCATCATCCACTTGGCATCAGGCACCGCACTAAACACCTGGGGATATACTTGCTAAGAGCAGTTAAGACCCATTTCAGTTAGTAGAGGAGGGATTGTGTGGGTGTGCGATGGGGATGCTGTGTGAGATGGCCAAGTATTTTTTTTTTTTTTTTTTTTTTTTTTTAATTGTACGCGGGCCTCTCACTGTTGTGACCTCTCCCGTTGCGGAGCACAGGCTCCGGACGCTCAGGCTCAGCGGCCATGGCTCACGGGCCCAGCCGCTCCGCGGCATGTGGGATCTTCCCGGACCAGGGCACGAACCCGTGTCCCCTGCATCGGCAGGCGGACGCTCAACCACTGCGCCACCAGGGAAGCCCATGGCCAAGTATTTTAAAATCAAGTCATTTGGTATTTTAAATGTAAGGATTGGGAGGAAGGCAAGCTCCCGCATTGGAGGTCCCCTGCCCTGAAAATGGTTTACAGATGCGTCAAGCAGCCATTACACTGAGCTGAGATGAGCTTTTGCCCACCCTTGGTTGGCTTAGTCAGCCTTGATCCATCCAAAGAGCCCCCAGTTATATAACTTCTTCATAATCGCAAGTAGAAGGGACCAAACAAATTCTATCTCAGGGCACCAGAGATGTTTCATGGAGTGGGACGTTTGAGCATGGACATAGGAAAAAGAGGTATGGTCTGCACAGGTGCGTACGTGGAGGGTTGTATCAGGTGGAGAGGTCCAGAGTCGACAAAGCCAAGGGTGTGAGAAGTTCCGGATGTGTCTGAGGAAAGGCGAGTAACCCAGGTTGGTGGGAAGAGGCCTGAGTAAAGCGGAGGGGCGGGAGAGAAGCCTCAGAGCCCGGGTTCTGGAGTGGGTAGGTGGGCGTATGCTGAAGGTAATGGGAGACTGTGCAGGTCACGGACGGCGGGCTAAAAGGACTGGACTTGGCTCCGCGAGCAGTGGGAAGCTGCCGGAAGTTTTGGGACAAGAGCAGAAGGGCTGTCTGGAGAGTACTGTTCTGAGTGTTGTGGAACTAGCAGTACTACTTTGCCTGCTCTAAACTGAACAGGAGCAGGCATTTTCCAAATGGGATCAAATGAAAGACCGGCTTCTATTGCCTCAGTTTCAGCCTCTACATTTTTGGACAGGGATTCCTAATAGATGGAATAGATCCCTGCTCCGTGAGAAACGTGGGCAGTTACTGTTCCTTCGCACATGGTTTTTCCCTGAAGGTCTTCAGCCTACTCCTTTGTAGTGTCTTCTCAGCCCCGCCCCTCGGGGGGGGTCTGTGCCTAGTCTGCCGCCTCACGTTCATTCCAGGCCAGGCCTCTGCTCAGGCTGCTCCCCCAAATGAGGGTTGGTGCCCTCCTCCCCCTCCCCCAGAGCCCTCTCACAGCACACCTCCTCAGAGAGGCCCTCCGTATTCATCCCCGTCCCCGTGGTATCTCCCTGCTTTGAATTCCATTACCTTATACGACTCATGCTGGCATGTAACATGCTGCTTCTAGACTGGAACTCGGTCATCCCATGGGCGCATCTTGCTACGCCTTGCTTCTTAAGCCAGGCCTATTTGCAGTGCACCTAAGTGCTCCATCAGTGTTTGTTCAACTGAAGTGAATATCTGATAACCAGACCACTTCATTTTACTTAAGATATTAGGTCTGTGCTTATAATTGTACCACCGCCCAAGCCTTCCTCATGCAACTCCCGGTGGACCTGGGCTGCTTCTGGGGAGCAGTGGTGTTATGGATGAGTGGCAGTGAAGAGGCATGGGTACAGGAGCAACTGAGCCCAGCAGCCCCTGCCCTGCAGAGGACTGACTGCTCACACCCACACTAGAAGGCACTTGGACGAGTGGGAAAAAGAACAACTCGCCCGTTTTGTGATATAGCCTCCTTTGCTCTAAAAAGTAATTATTTAATCTTTTTGGTGAATCGCTACATCAGAACATAGTTCTCCACAAGCTGTTTATATTTCTACATCTATAAACATGAAAGAACATTCGAATTCCATAAATCATACAGATATTAGGCTTATCATTTTACTGTGACTTCCCCAAATGTCGTCCATTTGGCGCACTGACAAATCTGAGGAAAAACAATATTTTAAGATGCCATTATAAAACATGATAATGTCAGAGAGTCTCCTTTTCATTAGAATTACTTAGCATTATTCAATGGTTCATGATTGTTTTACTGTCTATAATAACGAAAATCATGTGGTAGGGTTATTTCTTGTAAAATCCTATGTTCTAGGCTATTTTAACCTGAAATAAAGGATACATCCACTGAGTTCTAAGTTGATAGAAATTATTGAATCCTAACTCATGTTTTCACCTGTACCATGTTTCAGAACAAGTGGGGAATAGCCTTTGCGTGTATCCGATATCTCACCTAAAATTCCCTTCAATCTGTCCTATTCCTGCCACTGATCGTAAAGCAATAAGTCTAGAACGTGGCAATATTCCCTCTTGTCATAGCTTTCCAATTATTGAAAATTAAGTAACTCCCTATAGAGGAGAAATCATTAAATATATAATAAATAATGAGGTTAATTAAGTTAACCCCTTCTAATTAGGAAACTAATTAACTCAGAAAATTAAAACTGACACAAGACATTAAAATAGGGAAACCCTGAACTTAGATCTAACAATCATCTCTTCGTCCTCAACCAGTTCCAAAAAAGGAATGAATATATAGGAGCTACAAAAATATAAATCAGCGGACTATTTTCAACCTATATCAAGTTAAACTTTCCATACCACAAATACTATTTTTAGAGTTTACCTTTTTTCTACTTCTGTTATATGTGAAATTAAATCTTGTTTCTTTCAACTTTTTAAAAGAATGAATTAGAGTAAGTAAAAAAAGGTGGATTTAGCCCCAAATCTGCTAGTAACTCTCATCATGAACAAGTCACTTAAACTCTCTAGGCCTTAGTTTTCTCATCCTCAGTATATTCTAGTAAAAAGTGAGATTGACTCACAGTGTCTTGGAGATGGAAATATATCTGAATAGGAGGAACGGATTAAGAAGCTAGAATCCGAGAAGATTGTTAAAATCTTTGTCAGTGTGTTACAGTAGAGAACCAGGTCCTAGCCTAGGATCTTCATGAATTAGTTGGTGAACAATCTGAGATAAGACTAAGGATACATCTTCAAAGGAGCCCAACTCTCTCCACAACCTGAAACTGTCATGCCCATCAACATGATCTTTGGATATAATTTCTAACCTCCAGGAAGAGTCTCAGAATAACAACAGAATTAGATTCAAGTCGTGGTACTTAGTGCCATTGGCAATGGCATTTCCAAGCTTAAAAATATCTAAGCAGGTATCCTGCTAGAAGTGTTTGGACTCTCCATCCTTTTGACATTGTTTTCACACTCCACGCAATTGACAAGGACATGGAGCATTGTGGTCCAGGCCCTTTCTTGGGATCCACTCTGGGGAGGTGAGTTAATACGGATTCCTCAAAGCCAGCACCAAAGATCATTGACACAGAAGGAATCTCTGATGGACACTTGATCTACAGGACAGTGAGTAGCCCCAGTTTGTAGGGAACCTCCCAAGTTTCAAGGCTCTCACTGCAGTACCTGGCGCCTGTGAACACTGCCAGAAATTACACGCAGCCAATGTGGGCATGGTGGTATAAACCACTGATGGGGAACAATTTCTTCCACCATATTTGAATGCTTTGTTCATTCATTTAACTATTATAAACAAATGTGTTCTAATTCCTTGGCATGTCAGTGCTTCTGGGTGCTTGACATCAAATGGCCAATACAATTCGTAATGACAATTTTATTTTTACACACTTCAAAGGCCATAAATGAAGCAATAGTTAATTCGATAGCCAGCCTGCCACAAAGCAGTTAACCTTCAATAGCCAGTAAGCTGCTTTTTTTTCCTCCTATTACCAGAGCCACAGGATTATTCTACACCCCAAATTCAACAACCTGCTCTGGTGGAACTCCAGGATCTTCATATACTTGGCATTTATTTTGCATTATTCCCCATTTTCCCCTTGTATCAAATAGCCAATTACTTAATATCTAAAACGTGCAACTTTTTATTCAACAACACCAGCATTCTAACCTCACACCTCTTATCTGTGGCCTCCTTCCCTCCAAGAATTGCTCCCTTCTCATCTGCCCCATCTGTGAAGTTTGCCTCAGCTATCCTGGCACACAGGGACCTCTTGTCTAAATCTTTGCTGCATTTATTATTATTAATAATTCCACTAGTGTTAGGCTTGTGTATCCAAGTATTTGTTAGTTTTACGAGGGCAAACATACCATTTTACTTGAAAGAAAAAAATTTCTCGATGTCCTACCAGGTTTTCATGTGCATTATATAATTAGGGTCACAAGTGAAGCAGCACATTCAAATTAGGATCATCTGAGAAAGCTGATTTATAAAGGGATTGCTACAAAGGTGTAGGCAGGATGTGTGGATGGTGAGGGAACCTAGGTCCAAAGGGATGAGAGGAAGGAAGGATGACCGGAGCCTGGAAGGAGAGAGTTGTATAGAACAGATGACTTTGCCATCTCTAGGCAACCTGACCAGGAGCCTGGGAAATAAACACTCTAGTCCCACTCTCCTCCCCTCTCGGGTCTCTGCTGGGGTTCCTCATTCAGCAGATTCAACTGGCAACCAGAGTACAAGGGAACCTATTAACATGATCCAGTGAGGTCAGCATCCTGGACCAAGCAAGGCAGAGGTTGGAGTGTAGACCTGGGGTGGAGAAAGATGAGCGGAGACACCCAGCACGTCCATTGCAGGGCTTCAACAAATACCTGATGCTAAGAGAACACTGCTCACCCTTTCCATACAGAGCCAACAACCCCCAACTCAAATGTCTATTGAGTAGCTATGTGCAAGTGTGGTTTTTTTAAGTTATCTTTAACAATTTTTTGTTTTATGTTTTATTGTATTCTATAATCTTAATTTGTAGAATTGTTTTGAAACTAAAGATGGCAGGGCTTCCGTGGTGGCGTAGTGGTTGAGAGTCCGCCTGCCGATGCAGGGGACACGGGTTCGTGCCCCGGTCTGGGAAGATCCCACATGCCACGGAGCGGCTGGGCCCGTGAGCCATGGCTGCTGGGCCTGCACGTC
>RJWK010010419.1:33693-43782 GCA_004363435.1 Platanista minor | reverse complement strand
TTTGTATTTCCCTCCCATTTAGGACACCACAGTGCATTAAGTAGAGTTCTCTGTGCTATACAGTATGTTCCCATCAGTTGTCTATTTTATACATAGTATCAATAGTGTATATGTGTCAATCGCAATCTCCCAATTCCTCCCACCCCACCCCTTTCCCCGTTGGTATCCATACATTTGTGCTCTATGTCTGTGTCTCTATTTCTGCTTGGCAAATAAGGTCATCTCTACCATTTTTCTAGATTCCACATATATGTGACAATATTGTGTTTTCTATTTTATTTCATTTTAAGCAACTAAAAGGAATGATTGATGGTGATCCACTGTATCAATTTCATAACCCACTAATCAATCACAAGATGCAGTTTTAAAAATGGTGCCATAAACCACCACCAATGTCAGATATGAATGTTTTCTTAAAGAATATCCAGGTTATATGTATATATGAAGAAAAAAACAGATTGGGAAACAGCTAATCTTTCTGATTTCTTAACTGTTATGAATCACATCAAATAATAATTAAACTAGTTATGTAATTAAGTTGCAAACAGGCTTTTCCATGGACATTAGTATATTTTCTTTAAAATTCAAAAATACTTAAGTTAGGCTTTGTGTCAGTGGCCAGATTCCACCACTTTAGCTATGTGGACTTAAATCTTCCTACGAACTTTATCTTCTAGCATGAAGTCATCTCTAGGCCATCCATTACACAATGCCAGAGTTATCTTCTGAAACATAGACTGGAGCATACACGTTCCTTTTAACAAAAACATTTAGTGGCTTCTATAGTGTGTATGACATAATTTAAACTTCAACCTATGTAACAGTGCAGACGGTGCCATTCAACCATCAGTCTTGGCATCACCTGGGAGCTTGTTAGAAATGAAATACATGGGCCCCACTCTGACATACTGAATCAGATTATATGGGAATGAGGCCCATCAATTTTATGACATCTTATGAAGTTCTTCAGGTGATTCTTATGCACATTAGAATTTAAGAACTGCTGATACATAAGAGTAGTTAGCATTCAAGTGTACTTACAAACTTCTCAAATCATATTGGATGTTCTTGCCCCTCAAATATGCCGAACACCTTATTACTCCATTTATTCACTATACACTCAGTAACATTAAACCAAACACGCTCACCTCCTTCAAGGCCTTCCAACCTACTGTCTACAGTACGTCTAGCTTTTCTTCTCTGTGTTCCCTCCACAATTGTCCACCCATCCGGATCCTACACTTTCTTTAGGTTAGCTTAAATACCATTTCCTTCAGGAAAGCTTCCACAATCCATACAAGTCGGAATTAAAGGGAGAAGCCATAGTATTTTGCTCATACCTTTACATATCACCTCATTCATTTTATAGTTGTCATATACCTTCCAGTATCCATAACTAATTTGATGGTAAATATTCTCTTGTCTGCCCCTGTCCAAACCCTATCTGCCCCTTACCCTAAAGTTTCATATACATAAGAGTTCTTCATAAGTGAAAGAAGAAACACAAAATCCATGAATCCCATAAACCCTTAAGGAAATTATAATGTAGTAGATTTTTAAAAGTATAAAAATATACTAGCTGCAAACATATACTTTTTTCTTCTATAGCATATGTATTTTAATTACATTTTATATATACAGACTATCACTTGTGTCCCTAAGTATAAGATAAATTAAAAGTAGAAAATTAATTTTCCAAAAAAATTTTTTTAATGACCTAAGAAACATATATTTACCTGCTGAAACCCCAGGTAATCTTGTATAGTAGAAGAAGCATAAAAGACCAAAGCATCTGTAGTGACAACCAATACAAAGCCATTCAGTGCCTACAAGGAAAAAAGTTACAAAATTAGTAATGTGACTAAATAAAAATATTATCATCCATAAATACTGACTTCAGTTAAGGCTGTTACTTTTATTGATGAAAAAATCTTTAAAACGGTTAATATTATTACACTCCACAAATGCAGAAACACCACACACCCCAGTAGTGAGAAGAATCTATTCACACCTTTTGATTCTGCCAAAGAAAAGCTTAGAGCTAATTTAATACTCAGTCACAATAACTTTAATATTTATTTCTTCTTCTTCCTCATGCTTTAGATTTTGTTTTAAATATACCGTACATGTTTTTTAAATATAATTGTATACACATGATTTACTGTAATCTGTCACACTGCTTTTAAAGGAAGATAGTGTGTAAAGATGTTTATTAGAACCGTAAAAAAATCTGACAGAAGAAAAGCTCTGTGCAAAGATAGTTTAAGCACTGACACGGTTTGAAATGTGGATGCTCTCAAAGTATTATAAAACTTCTTATTAGAAAAGGAATACACAAATGGACTCTACATAAAATACACATGTAGAACAAATACATGTAAGACAAGTACACAGCAAATATAGTCCATTTATATTTAGTATAATTACTAATATATTTAGGTTTAAAGCTATCATTTTATAGGTGTTATTTTTATCTGTTCCACTTATACTATGCTGCTTTTTCTTTCCATTTTGCTTGCTTTGGGCCAATTATTTTTTATTACTCCTTCTTTCTTTTAGTTTAGAAGTTATCCTCTCTTTTCCTATTCTTTTAGTGGTGGTTCAAGTCCAATGTTAATATCTCTATACCCTAAAGGTAATAAAAGTATTTAGATCAACTTAAACATTAATTGTGATCACATATTTTAATTCTAAAGCCCTCATTATTTCCTGCTTGAGTTTAAATCAGTACTTGTTTTACTCTATGCTATGTGATCATTGTTAAACCCTCCTGGAACACTCTTCTTCATGTAAAATGAGACGTGGAATGGTTTAGTTTAAGAACCACATAGTTTGGGGTCAGAATTTGGACTGGATTCTTCTGTTTCTTACTAACTGTGTGGTTTTATTAAGTTATTCACCCCTTCAAGCTTTAGTGTCATTGTTTGAAAAACAGGCACTGTACAGTGCCTGGTACAGAGCTGGCACTCAATTCATGTAAGGCACCATTACTATAAAATATGAGGTTGTGGAAATGAGCAGATAAAAGATTTACATGATCATGCTTTGTGAACTAGAGAGAGATATATAAACGACAGCAAGTAGTTTGTTCAACACTTAATGAAATATTGCATACCAAACAGGATACATGCTAAGTACTGAGATTCAAAACTGAAGAAGCTACTGCGCCTGTGCTTATGATGCTCACAAAGTCTTGTAGATACCCTCACTGTTAGATGAGGTAAAAGAAATATGGTGACTGTCTTCCTTTTCCCTCAAAGCCCTTTCACCTTCAAGATCCCTGGTCTATATTATAATTCTGAGAACTTGATTATGCAGACAACAAACAGCACCTACTACTTAACAGCCACTTTTCTAAATGCTTTTTTTAATGTATTCAAGTACTTTAATTCCCTCAGCAATCCACTGAAGTAGGTGTCATATTCCAGTTTTTAAATCGAGGAAACTGAGGTGCACAGTAACTTGCCCACGGCCACACAGCTAGGAAGAAGCTGAGCCAGAAGGTAAACTCTGTCTAGCTCTAAAGCCTACACACTTAACGTTATTATCATGATCTACTGCTTTTATGTGTTACTGATCACCAACTGTTGCATGCCTATAACTCACGTAATCACAACTGGGATCTAAGATACTTGACTTTAGATATATTATGCCTTATAAAACCTGGTAATTTCCCCAGGATGAAAAATGGCAATGGCACCCACCAAGAACTTAAATATTTAATGATTAACACCCCCAAAATTGAATATTCTTACGTTTTAGCTGGCAGTAATAGTATATATCCATTACCGCATTTTTTTATCTTGCAAATGTCTTCCTTCTAGAAAATAGTATCCATTGATCATATGCATATTATTTTGTAGAATACCACGTTTTTCGAACAGTGGAACGAATTTTGTACTGTACAATAAGCTCATTAGTGCACGCCAGGTGACACAAAGATAATACAGGATATGACAGATAAACACTTTTAGACAAATATTAATGGTCAGAAATAAAACGCCTCTTAAAAGCATACATACCAATCTTAAAAGAATATATACATACCAATTATATGGATATTAAATGATCTTAAATACTGTGTGGAGCAAGGTTATTACTTGTACTGAATTATTATCTTAGTAAATTAAAAGAAGGAATTAATTTGGTAATTACATATTAATAAAAGAGATTATTATTCTTTGGTCTAACTCACAGCTATCTATCTGAAAATCATGTTGAGCTTCACTTACTGTTTAATAAGAGAAATAAACTGCAATTAGTACTGTTATTTATAATTTCAACTGCTGTTATCTCAAAAATGAAGCTACAGACTTTAATAAGCACAGTATTAAGTAGCAATGGATAGAACATATTAAAATATATGAAAATAAACAACTAAAGCAAATAACAGATAATGAAAAGATACAGAAACTTATTTTATTGTTTTATTTTTATTCCTCATAAAACAGTAACAAACTTAAGCTAATCAAGAAAATAAATATTCTAAACTTTCATTAAACATCTTGTAACATTTTCTTCATGTGCCTCCTTTGTTAAAACCAAAGGAAAAGATTTCGTTTCAAAAGTTTCAAGCCACATGGTCTACTGTACCTCTGGAAACATCCTCTGCATCTAAGTGGTAACTAGGTGATAACCGCACGTTGGAAACATAAAGTAAGATGCCATTTTCACATGTCTAAAATGTGCTCATCTGCTTCATAAGAGATAAGAGGTATGGCCCTAAGCAAACTGTATAGTGTGTGATGCTTCCTACTAGAGAGGAAGCATCACATACTATACAAATGGCATCCAAAAGAATTAATGACAAGACCATTTAAATACCTAAATGTTTCCAATGTTCAGAAAATTAAAAAGTTAACACTAGTTTTGCAACAGTATATTTCTATTCTGGGTCCTTGACATAGGATATGTTTACAATTTGTCTAAACATTCTAGGGGAAAAATAAAAATCACGGGCCCAGATATCACTGATGAACATAGATGGGAAAATTCTCAACAAAACACTAGCAAACAGAATCCAACAGCACATTAAAAGGGTCATACACCATGATCAAGTGGGATTTATCCCAGGAATGCAAGGATTCTTCAATATACGCAAATCAATCAACGTGATACACCATATTAACAAATTGAAGGATAAAAACCATATGATCATCTCAATAGATGCAGAAAAAGCTTTAGACAAAATTCAACACCCATTTATGATAAAAACCCTCCAGAAAGTAGGCATAGAAGGAAATTACCTCAACATAATAAAGGCCATATATGACAAACCCACAGCCAACATCGTTCTAAATGCTGAAAAGCTGAAAGCATTTCCACTAAGATCAGGAACAAGACAAGGTTGCCCACTCTCACCACTCTTATTCAACACAGTTTTGGAAGTTTTAGCCACAGCAATCAGACAAGAAAAAGAAATAAAAGGAATCCCGATCGGAAAAGAAGAAGTAACACTGTCATTGTTTGCAGATGACGTGATACTATACATAGAGAATCCTAAAGATGCTACCAGAAAACTGCTAGAGCTAATCAATGAATTTGGTAAAATAGCAGGATACAAAATTAATGCACAGAAATCTCTTGCATTCCTATACCCTAATGATGAAAAATCTGAAAGAGAAATTAAGGAAAGACTCCCATTTACCACTGCAACAAAAAGAATAAGATACCTAGGAATAAACCTACCTAAGGAGACAAAAGACCTGTATGCAGAGAATTATAAGACACTGATGAAAGAAATTAAAGATGATACTAATAGATGGAGAGATATACCATGTTCTTGGATTGGAAGAATCAACATTGTGAAAATGACTCTATACCCAAAGCAATCTACAGATTCAGTGCAATCCCTATGAAACTACCAACGGCATTTTTCACAGAACTAGAACAAAAAATTTCACAATTTGTCTGGAAACACAAAAGACCCCAAATAACCAAAGCAATCTTGAGAAAGAAAAATAGAGCTTGAGGAATCAGGCTCCCAGACTTCAGACTATATTACAAAGCTACAGCCATCAAGACAGTATGGTACTGGCACAAAAACAGAAATATAGATCAATGGAACAGGATAGAAAGCCCCAGAGATAACCCCACGCACAAATGGTCACCTTATTTTTGATAAAGGAGGCAAGAATATACAATAGTGAAAAGGCAGCCTCTTCAATAAGTGGTGCTGGGAAAACTGGACAGCTCCATGGAAAAGCATGAAATTAGAACACTCCCTAACACCATGCACAAAAATAAACTCAAAATGGATTAAATGCCTCACTGTAAGACGAGACACTATAAAACTCTTAGAGAAGAAAACATAGGCAGAACACTCTATGACATAAATCGCAGCAAGATCCTTTTTGACCCACCTGCTAGAGAAATGGAAATAAAAACCAAAAATAAACAAATGGCACCTAATGAAACTTAAAGCTTTTGCACAGCAAAGGAGACCATAAACAAGATGAAAAGACAACCCTCAGAATGGGAGAAAATGCTTGCAAACGAAGCAACTGACAAAGGATTCATCTCCAAAATTTACAAGCAGCGCATGCAGCTCAACGTCGAAAAGACAAGACCCAATCCAAAAATGGGCAGAAGACTTTAAACAGACATTTCTCCAAAGAATATATACAGATTGCCAACAAACACATGAAAGGATGCTCAACATCACTAATCATTAGAGAAATGCAAATCAAAACTACAATGAGGTATCACCTCACACCAGTCAGAATGGCCATCATCAAAAAACCTACAAACAATAAATGCCGGAGAGGGTGTGGAGAAAAGGGAACCCTCTTGCACTGTTGGTGGGAATGTAAATTGATACAGCCACTATGGAGAACAGTATGGAGGTTCCTTAGAAAACTAAAAATAGAACTACCATACGACCCAGCAATCCCACTCCTGGGCGTATACCCTGAGAAAACCGTAATTCAAAAAGAGTCATGTACCACAATGTTCACTGCAGCACTATTTTCAATAGCCAGGACATGGAAGCAACCTAAGCGTCCATCAACAGATGAATGGATAAAGAACATGTGGCATATATATATATAGCATGGAATATTAGCCATAAAAAGACACGAAATTGCGTTATTTGCAGTGAGGTGGATGGACCTAGAGACTGTTATACAGAATGAAGTAAGTTAGAAAGAGAAAAGCAAGTATCGTATGCCAACACATATGTGGAATCTAAAAAGAAAAAAAATGGTTCTGAAGAACGCAGGGGCAGGACAGGAATAAAGACGCAGACATAGAGAATGGACTTGAGGACATGGGGAGGGGGAAGGGTAAGCTGGGATGAAGTGAGAGAGTGGCATGGACATTTATACACTACCAAATGTAAAATAGATAGCTAGTGGGAAGCAGCTGCATAGCACAGGGAGATCAGCTCGGTGCTTTGTGACCATCTAGAGGGGTGGAATAGGGAGGGTGGGAGGGAGACGCACGGGGGAGGGGATATGGGGATATATGTATACATATAGCTGATTCGCTTTGTTATACAGCGGAAACTAACACACCATTGTAAAGCAATTATACTCCAATAAAGATGTTAAAAAAAAAAATCACTGGGCCATAATTTAAAGCAGTTTAACAAGTGTTAAGCATGCCACATTTGTCTATTTTCACTTGAGATTAAGAACTTCCGTATTACTTTACTACATAAACTAAGATGCGTGTTTAATCACATTAAGCAGCAATTATCAGAATGCTTCCTGTGACCTGAATAAGGGGTCTTTACATTTCAGCTAATATACATAAAAATCCTCAGCTAGAGGCAGGAGGAGTACGACTCACGGTTGAATATATTTAATTTTTTCTAACATAATGGAAGCAAAAGTTAATTTTCGCTATCAGGGATTTGAACACAATTACAAAATTATAATAAAATCGTATGAATTGTTGGTTACACTTGAGCATTTACTGAATGAATGGAGTTACTGAAACTTATGGCTACTTTTTGTCACAATGGCAAATTAAGTTCTCCACTCAGTTCACTGGGTAGAATTGAAAATTATTATGTAATAGTAATAGCGCACACATCTTTTCTGTTTTGTTTTATTTTATTTAACTAGTTTCTTTTTTTTTTTTTTTTTGCAGTATGCAGGCCTCTCACTGTTGTGGCCTCTCCCATTGTGGAGCTCTGGCTCCGGATGCTCAGGCTCAGCAGCCACGGCTCACGGGCCCAGCCGCTCTGCGGCATGTGGGATCTTCCCTGACCGGAGCACGAACCCGTGTCCCCTGCATTGGCGGGCGGACTCTCAACCACTGTGCCACCAGGGAAGCCCTTAACATTTTTTTAATTGAAGCATAGTTAATTTACAGTGTTGAGTTAGTTTCAGGTGTACAGCAAAGTGATGCAGTTATACATATATATATATATTTTTTATAGCACACATCTTCATTCTTTCTCTAACAAGATAAATACCTGAGAATTTTAACTGAGAATCAAGCATCGTATCAGATCCAAAAGAAAGAAAAATTGGAAAAGATTTAAAATACTTTTCTAGACAAATCTACTAGAAACTCTCCAAATTCTAGCGCACGACAACAGGGCTGACGGTTGTTGAAAAAAATCTGTAGCAAGTTGATAAGTCACACACAGCTGCTAAAAGAAAATATAGTTATAAGAACACATTGAAAAAAAAATAAAGTTCAGGTTAAGAACAATTTCAAACTATTTAACAAATAAAATTATTTTAATGGAGCTATATTCCTCAAAACATATACGTAAATCCAGTGTCTTAAATGAGAACCTTTAAAATGATCTAGGAGTTCTTGCTATTTAAAGAAATGCAACACGGAAAGTGATAACTAGACTTCTAATAAATATGCTTCATAAAACTCCATTTTTTCATGTACAATACTAACATCATACCACTATTGTACTTCAGATGAAAGTGGTGTGAAATGCTGGGTGAGTCTTAAATAAACTGGGGATAAGTAAAAGGCTGTTAATTAATTCTCCATTTATAATCGTCCTAACGAAAATGAACTATATTTACTACAATTTACCTGCAGTAAGAATTCACCTTCCTGCAAGTTCAGGCCTTCTCTGAATTTTGTTCTACAGTTGTCCTGGACTCCATTTCTGTCAGCTGGGGTGGACTTTAATGCAACTATGAAAAAAAGGGAAAAACAGTGATATAGTATAGGTGGTTTTTAAAATAAGCAGTTTCAAAGAGCTATAATAAAAAACCTCTGTACACCAAACACAGAGATAATTTGAAAAACTGTTATCTACTGGTACTACAGTAACTAAGTGAACAATCCTTTGCCAATGGGTGGTTTCCAGTCAGCTGACAGATTCTGGTGTTTGTTTGTTTGTTTGTTCGTTTGTTTGTTTGGCTGCATTAGGTCTTTGTTGCTGCGCGGGCTTTCTCTAGTTGCGGCGAGCGGGGGCTACTCTTTGTTGGTGTGCGGGCTTCTCACTGAGGTGGTTTCTCTTGTTGCTGAGCATGGGCTCTAGGCGCACAGGCTTCAGCAGGTGTGGTTCGCAGGCTCTAGGGCACAGGCTCAGTAGTTGTGGCGCACGGGCTTAGTAGTTGCTCCGCGGCATATGGGATCTTCCCGGACCAGAGATGGAACCCGTGTCCCCTGCGTTGGCAGGCAGATTCTTAACCACTGTGCCACCAGGGAAGTCCCTGACAGATTCTTAAAGATAATTTTTGATGAGTTCACTATGTGATTTTTGGCATATTACTTAAGGAGTTTCAAAGAATTGCCATGACATTGCTATAAACACTCCTCCAGTTCTTATCTATTTAGGAGAATAAGGTTCCTCACAACCTAACCTATAAAAATATTTTTAATATGTCTCTACATGTTTATCTTAACATCTGTGAACTACTAGGTGGTGAGGAGAAGAATCAACCAAATGCCTTATTAAGAAATATATGTCCGGGCTTCCCTGGTGGCGCAGTGGTTGAGAGTCCGCCTGCCGATGCAGGGGACACGGGTTCGTGCCCCGGTCTGGGAAGATCCCACATGCCACGGAGCGGCTGGGCCCGTGAGCCATGGCCGCTGGGGCCGCGCGTCCGGAGCCTGTGCTCCGCAGCGGGAGAGGCCACAACAGTGAGAGGCCCACGTACCGCA
>RJWK010010419.1:0-33593 GCA_004363435.1 Platanista minor | reverse complement strand
TATTTTTTGTCCCACTAGAATGTTTTGAAGTTCTCCACAAAAAGTATTTTTATGTCTATTCCTAGGTATTACACCTTGTAATGTGGCTTCTCTTTCATTATCATCTTCTAGTTGCTTATGGATTGCATATGTGAACGGGAATCTAACGGGATGGTGGGATGCTTACTACAGAGGGTGGCACGCTGTAATGCTGCATCTCCCCACCTTCCCATCTCTCTCCGCATCGTGTGTGTGTGCATGCATTTATAGTCTGTGAGGCAGCACAGCTGAATAGAAATAATAATTGCTACCGATTACTTATTTAGCATTTTTCCAAGCAGTCTCAAATGTTTTCTCAGGGGTGGGATAGGGAGGGTGGGAGGGAGGGAGATGCAAGAGGGAGGAGATATGGGAACATATGTATAACTGATTCACTTTGTCGTAAAGCAGAAACTAACACAGCACTGTAAAGCAATTATACTCCAATAAAGATGTAAAACAAAACAAAAAAATGTTTTCTCAGTTAAAACATGTGGATGGACATTGGTATCTGACAAATCTGAGCTCTGCCTTTTCCTAAATGTGTGAGCTTTCTGAGCCTGTGTAAAGTGGTGACTGAAAAAGCAAACAAACGGAAAAAAACACCCTACGGGGTCGTTGTGAAGAATAATTAGAATATATGTGAAGTTCCTGACATAGGGCTGCTCAATATTAGTTGGTAGCTTTAATTATTAGCAGTATTTCCCAAAGCTCATAGATTGCCCTGTTATAAAGTTTTAACTTTTGGACACTATTATACCACCTTTCTGTTTTTCTGATCTTTTTGTAACCTGTGATATTTAAAACAAGATAAACCATTAAGCCAAACCCACTGTGACGTTCCTTTTAAGATTTCTTATTTCATTAGAGTTTTATGCGCTAAGGATAATCTGGCTCAGTGATAAGCTGGAGATATATGAATAACCAGATTTCTCTCTCAGTTTGAGCAAAGCATCACGTATAAAACATTTTAACGTGTGAAGCATACTCTCTGGTAAACCATCAGTGCATGTGTCACACTGGACTCTTAGGCCCAGTCCTTGCCTTTGGAGAACTTGAAGCATATCTCTTTGAAAGAAGAAGCCAAAAACCTGGCCTCTGAATATAACCATTCCAAAGGGCCACAGAACAGATTTCCTTAGGCCAAAGTATAGTTTGAGGTAAATTAACTGATCTAACAGTTAACCAAGACCAAAGGAAAGTCTTAATCTTTTCTCGTTGAAGGGTAAAGGACAGAGAGGCCTTTCTTCCCTTTCTATCCTGTAAGCTTTGTAGCTCCTTGCTTTCCAGTGGCCACATCTTCTTGAATGTATTAAAAGCTCACAGTGTTAAGGGTTAACCACACTCTCCTACTTTTCCAAAAGCTCCAGCACGAGGCACAATTTAAGAGCTATACCACATATCAGTAAGATTTGCTGTTAGAAAGAAAACAATAAAACCCAAACCCTGACATTATGAAAGCAAAGTCATCCTAAAAATGGATAGATATTAATTGTGCCAAATTTACAATGTCTAAATTTTCTTATTAGGAATCTTTTAAAATGAACTTTTAATCAATGGAATGATGTCAGTTCCCACTAGAGTTATTGGACCACTGAGAAGCTGAATAAGAAATGAAAGAGGCCATTCATCTCAGTAACTTAACAATTTGTTTCTGGTCTTGTATTGGGGATATTAGCCAATGTAATTAGACATGAGACAGACTGTGCCTTTAAGTGGGGCATATAAGCTATGGAAATGAAGAACTAGAAAAGAATGTCAAAAATATTAAGTACCAGGATGGAATTTAATTAAAGTATTAGAGGAACCTGAAAAAGAATAAATTCTTTCTAAACAACAATGCTTACAATTCTAAATGTTAGAGGGACAATATTTAATACGTATGTATAACTACTGCTTAAGTAGGAAAAGTGGTTAAGTGCATTTGGGGGAAGGATCACTGGAGGGTTCTTCCAAAAACAAGCAACAAGTATTTCTGTGGCTCTCTTGTTTAAGGCTAATAATTAATCAGTTAAGAATTTAAGTAAATATTGTGCAAAGATGAGTCCAGGGAGGGTGCACTCCCTTCCCATTCTCATCTAAAAAATACTACTATGACTGTTTAGAAAACTTATTTTATGTCCTAGCCACCTGACCCAAACTATGTAATTTTTGCCCTGCCATGAAGTTTGTCCTCTATTTCTTGATCTCATACCTACCACCGCTCCCTTCTTCAAGTTACTGGAAGATGTATTAATTAATACTACTCACTTTCACATATACATTTCTTGCCTTGATCAGAAAGCAATAGAAGAGTAAGAAGATGATGTGGGGATATGACTTCCTGCCATCTGAGTGACCTTAAATAAGTTCCTTCATAATAATATGTGATACTTAGAGCCCACACTGTACGCCAGGCAGTCTCCATGTATTACGTCTTATTTATTTAATCTTCATAAGAGTTCTATGGGACTGGCCTTACTGTCCTTTCAGTAGATTAGGAAACTGAGACTTAAGGAGGTTAGGAAACTTTCCCAAGGTTCTAGCTTTAAGCGGTAGAGCCTAGATAAGAACCCAGGTAGCCTAATCCTAAGTGCATGAGCTATTATTAACCACCTACCAGACTTCTCTCCCATGCTAACTACCTTTGACCTTTAGTTTCCTCATCTTTAAATTAGGACAGTGATACCTCTGGAGACAAATGCTTGTGAGAGCTAACATAACATGTAGAGTACCTGGGTTAATGCCCGAATCTATAACTGACAGTCAAGGATGGAGAAAATGGGCTATATGCTGAGTTTACACACCCTCAAACCATTATGGAAGCTGACACTAAAAGTTGCAAACTAGGGATAATTGAGTGTTTTCTCTTCTCTAAACAGGGAGCATTAATGAGTGTCTAACAGGACTGCTATGATGACTGTGCAA
The DNA here is from genome assembly GCA_004363435.1 of Platanista minor. Taxonomy (NCBI): domain Eukaryota; kingdom Metazoa; phylum Chordata; class Mammalia; order Artiodactyla; family Platanistidae; genus Platanista; species Platanista minor. The sequence continues at coordinate 30,668 of RJWK010010419.1, read as the reverse complement.
CATAAATGTGAAGGTACTTCAAACTTGTAAATTGTTATAAAAATTATATGCATCATCAGATGCAGAAGACACTTTCATCATTACACCCCTGGAATTAAATACATGGCAGTTCATAGAAACAAAATATAATATCTGAAAATAAGTCATGAGCCAGCTCTGCTACTCGGGAAACACTGGCCGTACTGAAGAGACATTTGTTAAAATCCTCCCCACATGTGCAGGAATGGCACACCTTCCAAAGTGTAAGGCTCTGACTTTAGCATTCAGCGGAATATTAAGATAATAAACTATCAAAATATTTCAACTATTTGCTCTTGGATGCAATTAAACAAGAATTTAATTGATAATGGAATTTAGAGTGTAAATATATCACAGCATTATCAGATTGTAATATTAGCCATATAATTATTACCAACTGATTCAAGTCTTTTTCCCATATTCAAGTCTTATTCCCACACGCATTTAATCATATCCATGTTTCCTAATGTGGCACTTTCCTTCCTTATACATCTAAGCTCAGATTTCCATTTCTCCCTACAAGCCAAATATTTCCTCTTCAAAAAACATGCTCTGAAATTTTCAAGAGAGAAATTCACAGGGAACAAATATTGGCATGTGGTAAACTATACTTTGTATTTTGTTACTGTAGTTGGCATTTAAACAGAAAGATGACATGGTAAATGTCTTGCCAGGAGAAAGCATAAGGCTTTTTAATCTCTAACTGTTGACATAAATTCAATTTATTTTACAATAATGTTTATCATCCCCCTTTATTTCTGGTAGGAAAAGTTAAATTCCATTCCCACATTCATATAAGCAGAAAAGAGAGCAAAGCTATCACCTATTATGAAATTCAACCAACTACATCTATAAATGAGAAAGGGTTAAGTAATGTAGTATTTCTTGAATATAAGGAAAACATCCCCAGTCTAGTATGGATGAGTATTTACAAATAATTTCCAATTATATATAAGTGTACCTAAAAAGAGCTCCTTCTAGATCCTTTGAGATAATAGATAGATATTCCACTTCGGTAACATCAAGTTTGTTTGTTTGTTTGTTTGTTTGGTAAATGAAGCATTGTCCTTTTGAGGGAAAGAAGGAAGAAACTGAAAATTTTTTTTAAAAACGATGGTATATTCTAAGTTTTCAGGAGACAAAGATTAGGTGTACACAGTTCAGTGCTTTCTGATGATATTCACAGATTTTTTTCTGCCTAGAAGTTTCTACTCACCAAGGTAGAATAAAAGTAAATTCAGGTTTTAAAAAGGCACATGTTAGTTTATATCTTTATGAATGAATGTAGGTTGCATAACTGGCGGTTACTGTCTTTTTAGCAAATCTAAAGAAACACATCATTCTAAAGCTGCAAAAATCCTTAAAAGTTCGATCTAGTCTTACTCTCGATTAAGTGGAAACTAACTTCCAAAGATGTTACTCAACATTTTTCCAGTTTTACATTTAGTTACATGCAATTCTACTGTAACAATATGTTAGGTCTCTGAATTGATGAAACCAACTAGAGCAATTAATTTCGCCTTTCAGTGGGGAATGAGTTGCATTTAGCTTTCCACATAAACAAGAGTGGAATTAAAACTGCATTCTAAGTAGGAAAATTTAATCAGCCAGAGCAGTGATTCTCAAACTTTCATAGACATTAGAATCATCTGGAAGGCTACTGAAACACACTGCTGGACTCCACCCTCTAGAATTTCTGACTCCGTAGGTCTAGGATGGGGCCCCACAGTCTGCATTACTAACAAGTTCCCAAGTGATGCTGAGGGGCAGGTATCACATTTTGAGAACTAGTGACTTAGAAAATCAGGATTTAGGAAATAACTAACCGATGTTCTGGATCTCATTCCTTCATACTTTCTAAAATTATCTTTCCTCTGCTTAAAGAGTTCATTACTAATATGTCTTCAGGAGGTAATTCTAATCCCAATTTTATAAAGATGAACATATAACCACATAATTTACTACTGAAACACAGGGCAATAACAAAAACTTCTGTACGTACAGTTGACCTGTGAAAAACATGGCGTTTGAACTGGGCAGGTCCACTTACATGTGGGTTTTTTCCAGTAAATAATACAGCACTACATGATGGTGACTGGTTGAATCCACGGATGCAGAACTTTGGAGATGGAGGAACCATGGATATGGAAAGCCGACTATAAAGTTATACGCCGATTTTCGACTAACCCTTGTGGTGTTCAAGGGTCAACTGTATACAATTTAAATTTTATAACTGTGGTTCACAAAGATCTTACTTTTTAGGATAAACCCACTACACACTTAAAACATCAGGCAGGCAAGCATTCTTACTGTCCATGCTGAGAGGATGAAGACTCTGTAGAACAGTGATGACAAAGGTCTAATCTAAAGTCACAGGGTTAGTAACCCAACTACCCCCATGTCCCCTGCCTGCTGGTGCTCCCCTTACATGACACAGTCTCCCTCTACTGGGCCAGGACAAAGAGAGGGAAGCTGCCTCTGTAACACAGAGACTAGACACTTGAAACTAGACACCATCAAAAATGCGGGAGGCAACAGAATATTCTGTAAAACTGACCACAAAGGCACTCCCACATCATGTGGGCAAATTTAAGGCTAGAAGAATTCGATACAGACAATTCTAGGTTCATTAAGTTGATCCAGTTTGACTGTCTCTTCTCTCAACCTTCCACTGCTGACACCTGAATGGCTTTATGTCCTCTATGGACAACCAAGAATCAGAAATTACCTCCTCTAGTATTATTATTTTTCTGTAGACTTTAATTTCACTTTGGTTTACACTTTCACGTGCAATTTTCTCTTTGCCCCTTTAAGAACTTGAAACACCAAATGAAGTCATCTTTGAGCAAACTCATTATCGTCATAGCACAGTTTCATATTACACACACAGAGATGTGCTTTCCTCTATCTCTGCCCATCCTTAAAACATTTCATCTATGGTATTTTCCCTCTTATTCTATATGATTTCCCCAGGAATATTTTATTCACTTTCATAGTTTAAAATACTATTCCAATGACATTATGATGACTCCAAAATCTAAGTCTCCAGCTACAAACAAATAAATGAATTTGAGCTACTGATTAAAAATGATTGATCAAAAAGTCAAAAAGCTGTAAGAGCAGGATTAAAAAATAACACATAAATATAATTACTAAATAAAAATGATAAGTGATAATATAAATGTGTTTTATTATAGACCCTCAAGTGATTAATTTTACATTACATGTGAAAATAGTTTCTAAAACACTGTACCATGACAGATGTATATTTCCATTAACCAGATCAGCAAAGACTCACAAAAAGTCAAACAATTTAACTACAGACACTTAAAATCTGTCCTGGGGAACAAAAAGAGAAAATTGCTGAAAGTTGGCTGGCTTTAATATTCCCCCAATGGTAATCTCTGTTTAAAAAAGAATGCTAAGCCCATAAATTTATGACCAACTGGAACTGTTCACGGCCAAGCAATTAAGGATCAAGGATCCTAGAATCATATAACACTAGGAAATGATCAAAGAGAAAACCTATTAAAGCAGAAAATTTAAAAGAGACAAGAAAGAAGCATAACATATAATAAAGGATATAAGGAGTGTAGGTTCAGTTTGAAACTGTTATATATTTGTCACTGTTTTTAAAAAAATACTTGTCAACGCAAAGGAAAACACTCAGAGATAAAAGTATCCTATGTAAAATAACATAAAATTATTTTTTCACTTTACTTATTCATAGAATTTGACTCTTCTGCTGTAAGTTAGGATATCTGAGGAAAAGAGACATTAAATTCCTGATCCAAAGAGGCCATATTATTAACTATTAAAGCCAGGATTTGAATACCACGATACCCTGACTCAATAAGAATGTCCTACCATTCTTTTCATCCATCCATGTTTCAATTTGCATGGATTTAATTATATTAAGTCCATAAATTAAAATTTAAAAGAATCTCTAAATTTTACACTTTTAGTTACGGAAGGTATCATGAATGTTAGAGTTTGATGTTTTCGAATGTAAATTCTGGAAAAAAACACATAGCTAAATTACCATCTAAAATGGACAACACCATGGGTTAATGAAACTCAACACTATTTGATGATTTCAAACGTGCTGATCTTTTAGGCAAACAAACCTACTTTGGACATTTATAGAATTCAGAAATCACAATTGCTGCGATACTGAAAGTTCTGTAAAGTACTTGACACACAGTAATTAAAAAAAAAAAAAAAAAAAAAGCAGATAGTACCCAAACCCTGTGAATGTAAAAAAAAAAGCGCACATACAAACGCCTTAAACTTTATAAAATAGCAACCCTTAAAAAGGCTTTTTCTTTTTTTTTTTTTTTGCTGTACGAGGGCCTCTCACAGTTGTGGCCACGGCTCACGGGCCCAGCCGCTCCGCGGCATGTGGGATCTTCCCGGACCGGGGCTCGAACCCGTGTCCCCTGCATCGGCAGGCAGACTCTCAACCACTGTGCCACCAGGGAAGCCCAAAGAGGCTTTTCATTTAATTCATTTTTACTGCTTGTTCAAGCTCATTCTTCATATATATACATGCATATATATTTGTTTTTCAAGATAATGTTCTGAAATCCAGAGAAACACACAAGCTGAAGATGAATAAACACAATAGCTCTTTTTTGAAAACCTAATGAACTGGAAATGAACTGTTAAAGTATCTACAAAAGGAAGACCAAGAAAAGAGCACATATAATTTTTAATGTAAAATAAAGTCAAAAAAGATCCGTGGTAAACAATGAGGTTGAATAAATTTTAGATCATCACATAAAGTAAGTTAACTCTCACCATCCTCTCTTCTTACAGCATTTTTAGAGTTGGTGAATTTAAAATACTCCAATATGTAAAATATTTACACTTAATACATGCTTAAAATAATCACCATTTTATAATGATTCATGACTCATTGCCCCTACACTGCCTAGTTTTAAAAATAACCAGAAAACTATTCCCTATGACAGTTGCAAACGCAGAACTTTGGAATTAGAAACTCAGATCCTCAAGCTCACCTCTGTCAGGCTTAACGCAGCCTACACAAAAATCACCTTTTTTTTGTTTATAAGTTTTCCTTTCCACAAGTTAAATTTGTACATCTCAATTATATAGATGTCATAAAGAGTAACTTATGACAGATTAATGAAGGATGTAAAAGATTTCACAGTTAATGACTATATTTTAATGGTATAATAACTACCGTGAATATTTTACAGAATTAACAAATACTACATGCCCTTGACATTTTCTATTGTCTCAAAGAAAGAAAACTTTTCTGCCTTTTTTACCTCATTAAGTATTTGTGTCTCAACAAAGAACGTGGATTAGTCATTCTCATCAATTTTGGGGACTGCTGTCGAAAAGTAGAATAATTTAAACAATCCTTACATCATGCTGAATATTTTTAAAACTGATAATGAAATCTAATTCAAAAATTTTAAATGCTGAAATTACTCTTGCTAAGAATAAAACATTACCATACTGATTCAGACTGGTTAACAAGCACAATGTCCACTGTTTGACCCTGGCGTTAAGAGACACAATATAGGAGGAAACAACCCTTTCCTTTCACATCAACCACTTTCAAAGAATGGGTTATATATAACCACCCAAATCTAAGTCTCTCTTAATAAACTATGATTGATCATAGTCATTAAGTAATTTAAACTTATTATATATTTTCCATCTCAAAGGTAACATGATATGTGAGTCTAAAACTCATTTTATGACTGGGGTCTTCTTTTTATTCTCTACTTTTCTTTTTAAATCAGAAGGGGATAGTTTAATTTTAACAATTTGCAATTTGATGAAAAAGTGTGAACGTGATGTTAAGGATTTTAGGCTTTCAGTCTGTATTTCCAAGACCTAAGTCCACACTGACTTGCCAGGTCATAGCTCCGCTTTGTCATTTTCTGTCTTCAGGCTCCCCTCAACTTTGATTTAATCTATCAAGATGCAAAATTTGCACTTTACTATGTTTAATTACCAACATGAGAAAACAGAAATTTTGCATTCTTAAAATTTGTTTCCTAAAAATACAAAAGGCACTACAGAAGTACTTCAAAGGTACATAATTTAGAAAAGTCTTTAAACAGTTAACATAAGCAGGGAAGAATAGAAGGTAACACAGAAGAACAGTGTTACTGAGGAAACTGAATAGAACTTAAACACCTTCTACAATTTCAGTTAATCTATTATTAATATATCATTGTGATTAATGTGTCCACGGTGCAGAAATTAACAATAAAGCATCACCTTATGCTGGAATTTTTTAATCTGTCAAACTTACACAGGGAGTGATTTTGTTTTCCTTTAAATCCAGAGACCTGTTTGGCCATCCCATCTACACTGACAAAACTGAAAAACACACCAAGATTGCCAGACGACGACTGGGAAGTATTAATACAACAGGAACATGCAGCAAAGAGGGAAAAACGACTGTAGGCCCAGGAACAAGATAATGAACACAAAGTGAAGGCAAAGGAGCAAAGAGGATGTGGCACAAGAACGCAAGGGGCAGTACTGGAAGCACCAAGAAAGGGCACAGTGATAGAGTTAGTTCAAAGCAGACGGAATCCTTAAGTACTTCTACACGTTCCACTCTATGATCCAGCCAATCAATTAATTGAAAACCATGTAAAAAACTTCTTACTGCTCTGGTTCCTTAAAACAAACATTCCTTGCATTTGTACATTTAGAAATAGAGAAGAATATAATTGATAGAACCAATAATTATAATTGGCTATTAACAGAAAGCTTATTTGGAAACAGCAAAATATTAACGTCAAAAACTAAGCCCTAGAGCCATATTTCTAAGTATATAATTTAGAATTTCCACATTGTTTTTCAGATATGTTCATACAATTAAGTTAATAAATAATTAATGAGTGCTCACTCTGGGGCAGGCATTGTCCTAAGTGTTTAAGGTGTAACAGTAAGCATACTGATAATATTCTCAAGGACCTTCCACCATTCTAGTGAGAAAAACAGGCAATAAATGGCATATTTAAGTGCACCCAAAAAAAAAGCATATTATGAAAATGAAAATTTTGTAATCATTGCTTCATCATCTGTAAAATAAAGAGTGTACAAACTGAAAAACAGTTCTCTGAGCTGTACTGTCTAGAATACATATAGTTCAAGAGTTTTCAAGGATTAAACATTCAAAGGTTCCCACTGCTCCTCAGTTGAAACCAAAACCAATAACTAATGAAACTTCTAATCCTTTTCCCTCCCTTGAAAATGCTCCCTAAACGTTGCATTATAAATATTTAATGTGTATATTTTTAAAGGATTTCACATACAGTATTTGTCACAGTTTCCAAGATACTCGACCTTGAACTATTAGAGGGCAGAAGCCTTTTTCCCCCTCTTTTTCTTCTTCATGAATTCAGCACTGTGCACACTATTTAGAATACAGCACAATCTTGAATTACAACACGTATTAAAAAATAATTTCAGTTTACTTATGTCGAAGAAACACCTTCTAGCTTCACCATAACGACTGAGTCTTGTTCAAGTACTTCAAAGTTATATCTTAGAATGTTTTGATTAATTAGAAACGGATAAAGATTAATGTTGTACTTGAAACTTAAGTGCTGCTTTTCAGACTGTCTTAGAAGTATAGTCATGGCTCCAAAGTTTAAGAAGATCCCATCCAAGCTGGATTATTTAAACTCACAATAAATAGATGTATTTTCTTGGAAAAATATCTATTGTTACAGTAAAACTTGAGTTTCCTTTCTAACAAGATTGTATGATTACTCGTTTATATTGTTCTTTCCGCAGGAATTCACACACCCCCTGTTTGCATCCTGTTATTCACTTAGAGCTTCCCTTCACTTCGCTCTACTCTTTCCCTAACAGTGGGAGAATGGTTTGAACCACACACAAAAATCCTCATCACTGTCCGCCGGCTCCAAGTCTCCTCATTTGCATTTAGGACTTGTTCAGGTCCTAAGAATTACTTGCAAATTTTATTCTCTGTGTTTTTTCAAAACATTGCATTGCCTTCCTAGATAACTGGTGGTCTGGGGAAGACTTTGGGATTTTTCACACATTATTTCCCTCCTCTTCCATCAAACTCTGTTCCCGTACTGAACAACCCTACAAAACTGCTTAGAACACACACTTCCCTGAAATCACACTTACAGTCTTTCTAAAACTTTGTACATTTGGATTTATCTTTCTAAAGGCAAAGAAAAAAAAAGTTTTAATAATTCAGGGCATAATCAAAACCAGGTTAAATCACTGCCTCAGACTTCTCTAGAATGCTTATAAAATACAGATTCCTGGGTTCTACATAAACCTACAAAGAATCAGCATAAAAAGAGCATGTCCTAGAATGTGCATTTTAACAGGCTTTCGAGGTTATGCTGATGCATACTAAAGTATAAAACCCAGTAATTCAAAGGTCCTAAAATTAAAGACAATACGAGCCAGTAATCCCACTACTGGGCATATACCCTGAGAAAACCGTAATTCAAAAAGAGTCAGGTACCACAATGTTCACTGCAGCACTATTTACAATAGCCAGGACATGGAAGCAACTTAAGTGTCCGTCGACAGATGAATGGATAAAGAAGATGTGGCACATATATACAATGGAATATTACTCAGCCATAAAAAGAAATGAAATGGAGTTATTTGTAGTGAGGTGGATGGACCTAGAGTCTGTCATACATAGTGAAGTCAGAAAGAGAAAAACAAATACCGTATGCTAACACATATATATGGAATCTAAAAAAAAAAAAAAAATGGTTCTGAAGAACCTAGGGTCAGGACAGAAATAAAGATGCAGACTTAGAGAATGGACTTGAGGACACAGGGAGGGGGAAGGGTAAGCTGGGACGAAGTGAGAGAGTAGCACTGACATATACACACTACCAAATGTAAAACAGATAGCTAGTGGGAAGCAGCCGCATAGTACAGGGAGATCAGCTTGGTGCTGTGTGTCCCCCTAGAGGGGTGGGATAGGGAGGGTGGGAGGGAGACACAAGAGGGAGGGGATATGGGGATATATGTATACGTATAGCTGATTCACTTTGTTACACAGCAGTAACTAACACACCATCGTAAAGCAATTATACTCCAATAAAGATGTTAAAAAAAAAAGATAATTGATGAAGGAATGACACAAATAGGGTAATAAGATCTTATTGTCGAATACACTGAGCCAGAATTAAAAATAAACTTATTAATGAAAAGCCAAGAAAATACTTTTTAACAAGTGAGAATTCCACAATGAGCCCCGCTACACTATGACATTCTTTATAAGGTAGATTTGGGAATTGCTTTTACTTGAGGTATTGAACAGGTTACACATCTAATCATGAAATATATATATATATATATATATATATATATATATATATATAGAGAGAGAGAGAGAGAGAGAGAGAGAGAGGGAGAGAGGGAGAGAGAGTCCGCTTTTTACATTAAATATACATATATTAATGTATATGTATGTGTACACATGTGTTTAAGCATATACCATACTCACATAGAGACAGCCTAGAAAGCAGTAAGTATGTTAATACTGAAATGGCACACTGGCTATTCTCCAAGCAGCTTCGATTCTGCTCCACTGCTTCTAAACAGGGAACAACCCATACATTTTTTTTCTCTTTTTAACATATAATTTGATTTCCCATTATAGAGGAGCAGGAAACGAAAAGGCAAAATGATCATGTCACTACATCTTGACCAAAGTCAAGGAACAGTGCCTCCCTGGCTTCTCGACTATAAACCCTCTAAGGACAGAGACCCCATCTTACATGTCACGGAACCCTCCATCATAAGGTCAAACAATCAGCACAGCATGTGAATAAATGCTGAAGGTCAGGACTGCATCCCAAGAAGCTGAGATTGACCTTGGGGTTACAATCTACAACGGGGGATCCCAAACTTGCCACACCACCAGAGTTTATGATTCCACTGGTCTAGGGTAGGGCCCAAGATCAGGCATTTCTAACAAATGCCCAGGTGACACTAATGCTGACTGTCTAGGGTCTATACTTTGAGAATCACAGATCTAGGGAAAAGTTCTCAGGATTTTGCTATATGTATATGGTTCCAAGAGAAGTAACTGAGATATTATGGTCAGCAAAAACAGCAGAGGGAATGGGGAAACCTAGTTCTAGCTCGATCACAAAATAAATATACAGCTGATACATACACACACACACCACTGAACATCACGTGACTCACCTAGAAGATGAAGGGTCTGGTATACATGAAGACTGAAAATTCAAAGGCATGAACACTTAAATATATAATCTTCCCTGAAGTTATTATCCTCAAATCAGTGTATATTGCCCAGATCACAACGGTTAAGTTAAACTATACAATTTTTTTAAACATCTTTATTGGAGTATAATTTTTTTAAAACGGTGTGTTAGTTTCTGCTTTATAACAAACTGAGTCAGCTATACATATACATATATCCCCATATCCCCTCCCTCTTGCATCTCCCTCCCTCCTGCCCTTTCTATCCCACCCATCCAGGTGGTCACAAAGCACCGAGCTGATCTCCCTGTGCTATGCGGCTGCTTCCCACTAGCTATCTATTTTACATTTGGTAGTGTACATATGTCCGTGCCACTCTCTCACTTCGTCCCAGCTTACCCTTCCCCTCCCCGTGTCCTCAAGTCCATTCTCTACGTCTGCGTCTTTATTCCTGTCCTGCCTCCAGGTTCTTCAGAACCTTTTTTTTTTTTAGATTCCATATATATGTGTTAGCATATGGTATTTGTTTTTCTCTTTCTGACTTACTCCACTCTGTATGACAGTCTCTAGGTCCATCCACCTCACTACAAATAACTCCATTTCGTTTCTCTTTTTATGGCTGAGTAATATTCCATTGTATATATGTGCCACATCGTCTTTGTCCATTCATCTGCCGATGGACACTTAGGCTGCTTCCATGTCCCGGCTATTGTAAATAGTGCTGCAATGAACATTGTGATACGTGACTCTTTCTGAATTATGGTTTTCTCAGGGGAGGAGCAACAAAAAGCCAAGCAACTTCGTAATTGGATTATATTAATCATTTAGTCGAGCAGTTTTTGACCAAGAATCAGAAACCCAAGGAGTACATCTACTGGTTTAGTCTGTACTCACTGAAGGAGTTAATTACTGTACTACAGCTTTGTGGTAGTCCATCATTCTCCTTTTCCTTTCTGGCTCCTCAAAAACTTGAATACTTAAGCTCGTACATGATCCTGTGTTTTGCTATCCTTTTTATGTAAAATGCAAATATTTTAAGGGATATTTTGACTCTAAATATGAAAAGAATTTCTCACCTAAAAAAAAAACTATATAATTTTTAATCCAAAATGAAGAACATACAGCATGCAAACAAACCAATAAATTAAAAAGATGCTCAGACTAAACCCAGCAAACCATCTAAACATAAACCTAAAGGGAAGTAACTGTTCTGCATTATTCTACACACAAATCGCAAATTCGAGTATCTGTAAATATGTCAAAGGCAGCAATATCAGCATCATCTGACAGTTTGTAGGAAGAGCAAAATCTCTGGCTACACCAAAGCCTACTGAATAAGAACCTTCATCTTATCAGGGTCCCTATGTTATTTATAAGCACGTTAAAGTTTAAGAGCATTGTTACTGAGATTTTACCATTACTTCTTTACTACTATGGGTAAAACGACATGGTATCTTTAAAAGACGGAACAGTTCCTAAGAAGTCTATTTCTGACATATAAACAGACAAAAAGAAATCGAGGAATTATTTTACATGAGAAGACACATTGAAGCATTATTTTCAAACAAAAGCTTCCATTTAAAATAATTTATGACTATGGTATACTGTGCAATTAAAGTGTGACAAACATCACCTAGTTCAAATCCCTAGCTTAAAGCAGAGTAAACTGATGCTAACATGTTAAAGTCAAATAGTTGTCAGTGGCACAATGCAGACTAAAATCCAACTCTACTGACTCTAGTGACAAAATGCTCTTTCCAATGGAAAAAAATTTTTTAATTACATTTTCCTGGAGCAAACATATAGTTAATATAAAGCAGTAGAAGTGTACATAACTTTGAAAGGATAAATGAAATGATGTTTCTGTTAAACACACTGAAGGAAATCCAGCAAAAATATATCATAGTAGTTAATATGTGTTTTATTCTTTCCATTAAAAGAAAGACCTTAAAAAATTGAGTAGAAAGGAGATGAACCAGAAAGTGCCCTTCTTAATATGAGTGTTATGATTTTCAAAGAACGACACCACATATTATTTAAGTGGCAGCATATGTTTGATGAATCAATCTGGAAAACTGATTTTAGAAATATTAAAAATTTGGCTTTGCTACCTAAGTTTTACTATCCAGCAATAAACAGAGCTTTTTCACGTAAGGCTAATTTTTGCAGTTTTCAACACAGAAGCAGAAACAGCCATATTCAACCTAAGTATTTTGTAAGCGACTGTAGAAAAATTAAACCCTTCTGTCTTACCATCAAAGAAGCTCTTGGCTCTTAGATAACTGACACTGAGCCTAAGAACTGAAAGTTTGTCCAGCTTATTAATAACATCTTGTGGAAAAGGCAGCAGGCTGGCCAAACGGTCCAATTCCGTATTAAGTCGGTCTCTATGCCGCTTTGAAGGATTCGACTTGATTCCTTCAGCTGGGACTGGCTTGACACTAAAAAACAAACAGAATTCCATAAAATACATTAAAATCTATAAAGCAAAAATTTCAATCACATTATAACATCTCCTCAACTATTTTTCTAACAAAACAAACATCTAAAATCTACTTCAAGTTTACATAAATCCTTTCAAAATGCTCCGTTCATATCTTAATTAAGAAAAACAAGGGAATGGGTAAACTCCTTCATAATGTTTTATGAAAAACTTATGAACCCATCACAGGAAAATGCTGAGTACCTCTTATATACCTCATATATTTGTGGTACATGATTCCCAGTTAACAAATCTATTAGGAGTTTTTCCCCTTCAAACACATCTATTGTTAGGGGGAAGAAAGAAATCTGCAGTAAGTTATGTGAAAATTATGCCTCCTTTGCTATCTTCCACAAAAATCATCTTGGCATCATTTATGTTGCAAATAAATAAGAGCGAACCTAAATAAAAAGCTGTTCTTCATCATCCTCAGCTTTCTATATTTAACACTTTCCTGTCAGTGACAACTTCTCAAAGCCATTGTGGCATCTCCACAGGGTCCTCCAGCCATCTAACGGGGTCCTCCAATATTAAGGCGAGAAAAAATTTGACTTTAGTTATTGATATTTGTTGATTGTGACAAATATTAGAGGCTAACTGTTTACCAGCAACTGCCAGCAAATATGCTTTTATGACTGGTCAGTAATCCTTCTTAATTATGAGCCATCATAGTTTGTGTCTCAATTAGAAAATCCAATGAAATCCCAACATTTAGCATGATTTTCATCTGAGAAAAAAGATACTTATGGTTAGGAGTAAAACTTGAGCTCAGAAATGAGAAACTGAACTTCACACAAAAGCCTTAGCCAGGATTTTATAACGGAAATTCATTGAAGTGGATTTACAGATCATCAGACACCTAATGTTGAAATACAAAAAGAGAAGATATTAAAAAACCAAAGTAATTTTTAGATCATGTCTCTGTACCCCACCATTTGCCAGAAAAATAAAGAATTAGCCAGAGCATTCTTATGACGAAGACTTTTTTCCTCCAGTTTTACTGAGAAGACAAAGACATTTTTGATAATTCAAATTAATTACATCTGAAAGAGCGGAAATTGGCTTGAGTATAATGCTGTTAATTTGATTCAATCAAAACAAACATTTAGAGAACAGCTAACACCCATCCTTCTCAAACTCTTCCAAAAAATTTCAGAGGAAGGAACACTCCCAAACTCATTCTATGAGGCCACCATCACCCTGATACCAAAACCAGACAAAGATGCTACAGAAAAAGAAAACTACAGACCAATAACACTGAAGAATATAGATGCAAAAATCCTCAACAAAATACTAGCAAACAAGAATCCAACAACACATTAAAAGGATCATACACCACGATCAAGTGGGGTTTAACCCAGGAATGCAAAGATTCTTCAATATATGCAAATCAATCAACGTGATACACCATATTAAGAAATTAAGGAATAAAAACCATACGATCATCTCAATAGATGCACATAAAGCTTCTTAGAAAATTCAACACCCATTTATGTTAAAAACTCTTCAGAAAGTGGGCATAGAGGGAACCTAACTCAACATAATAAAGGCCATGTATGACAAAACCACAGCAAACATCATTCTCAACGGTGAAAAAGTGAAAGCATTTCCTCGAAGATCAGGAACAAGACAAGCATGTCCACTCTCACCACTATTATTCAACATAATTTTGGAAGTCCTAGCCACAGCAATCAGAGAAGAGAAAGAAATAAAAGGAATACAAATTGGAAAAGAAGAAGTAAAACTGTCACTGTTTGCAGGTGACATGATTCTATACATAGAGAGTCCTAAAGATGCCACCAGAAAACTACGAGAGCTAATCAATGGATTTGGTAATGTTGCAGGATACAAAATTAATGCACAGAAATCTCTTGCATTCCTATACACTAATGATGAAAAATCTGAAAGAGAAATTAAGGAAACACTCCCATTTACCACTGCAACCAAAAGAATAAAATACCTAGGAATAAACCTACCTAGGGAGACAAAAGACCTGTGTATGCAGAAAAGTATGAGATACTGATGAAAGAAATTAAAGATGATACCAACAGATGGAGAGATATACCATGTTCTTGGATGGGAAGAATCAACATTGTGAAAATGACTCTACTACCCAAAGCAATCTACAGATTCAATGCAATCCCTATCAAACTACCAATGGCAATTTTTACAGAACTAGAACAAAAAATCTTAAAATTTTTATGGAGACACAATAGACCCCGAATAGCCAAAGCAATCTTGAGGGAAAAAAACGGAGCTGGAGGAATCAGACTCCCTGATTTCAGACTATACTACAAAGCTACAGTAATCAAGACAATATGGTACTGGCACAAAAACAGAAATATAGATCAATGGAACAGGATAGAAAGCCCACAGATAAACCCACGCACCTATGGTCAACTAATCTATGACAAAGGAGGCAGGGATATACATGGAGAAAAGACAGTCTCTTCAATTAGTGGCGCTAGGAAAACTGGACACCTGAATGTAAAAGAATGAAATTAGAACACTCCCTAACACTGTACACAATAATAAATTCAAAATGGATTAGAGACCTAAATGTAAGAATAGAAACTATAAAACACTTAGAGGAAAACATAGGAAGAATACTCTTTGACATAAATCACAGCAGGATCTTTTTTGACCCACCTCCTAGACATGGAAATAAAAACAAAAATAAACGAATGGGACCTAATGAAACTTAAAAGCTTTTGCAAAGCATAGGAAAGTACAAACAAGCCAAAAAGACAGCTGTCAGAATGGGAGAAAATATTTGCAAATGAATCAACGGACAAAGTATTAACCTCCAAAATATATAAACAGCTCATGCAGCTCAATATTAAAAAAACAAACAAACCAATCCAAAAATGAGCAGAAGACCTAAATAGACATTTCTCCAAAGAAGACATACAGATGGCCAAGAAGCACATGAAAAGCTGCTCAACATCACTAATTATATAGAGAAATGCAAATTAAAACTACAATGAGGTGTCACCTCACACCAGTTAGAATGGGCATCATCAGAAAATCTACAAATAACAAATGCTGGAGAGGGTGTGGAGAAAAGGGAACCCTCTTGCACTGTTGGTGGGAATGTAAATTGATACAGCCACTATGGAGAACAGTATGAAGGTTCCTTAAAAAACTAAAAATAGAACTACCATATGACTCAGGAATCCCACCACTGGGCATATACCTGGAGAAAACCATAATTCAAAAAGACACATGCACCACAATGTTCACTGCAGCACTATTTACAATAGCCAGGTCATGGAAGCAACCTAAATGCCCATCAACAGACAAATGGATAAAGCAGATGTGGTACATATATACAATGGAATATTACTCAGCCATAAAAAGGAATGAAATTGGGTCATTTGTAGAGACGTGGATGGATCTAGAGACTGTTCATACAGAGTGAAGTAAGTCAGAAAGAGAAAAACAAATATCATATATTAATGCATATATGTGGGACCTAGAAAAATGGTACAGATGAGCCAGTTTTTATGGCAGAAATTGAGACATGGATGTAGAGCACAAACTTATGGACACCAAGGGAGGAAAGCGGTGGTGGCGGGGGATGGGGGGGGTTGGTGGGATGAATTGGGAGATTGGGATTGACATATATACACTAATATATATAAAAGGGATAACTAATAAGAACCTGCTGTATAAAAAAAGAAAAGAAAATGCTAAAATTCAAAAAAAAATTAAAAAAATAAAATAAATAAGCAACCAAGAAAAGAAATTTAAAAAATAACATTTCTAGATAACATGTCTTCAATGTCATATGAACATGAAGACGTAACACTTTATGCAAAAAGATAATAGAAAGTAATATGAAAACGTAACAGGCTTTTTTCAATGTCCCTACCCAGTAATTTCTTCAGAACTTGTCTATTTCTATTTTTTTCTATTATAGTTCATGTTATTTCTACAAAAAATAAGAGTAAGAAACTGGTAAAGTGGCATATATACAAAATAAGTCAGTAGATACTTCCTCTAGACTATGTGTGTAACTATATACTTAACAGAAATTGGTGACTATTTCTCTAGCTATTTTCCCTGGTCACGTGTATAATCAAATTCAAGTCACACCTAATTACTGCATCTCTCCAATTAATCAGCTGAATCTCAACTTTTACCTATAATGCATGTCTACCTCACTGAATAATTGTCTACTGACTAATCACCTGTTAAAGCAAATATTTATTTGCACCTATGTCCTGGGTGGTCCAGGAAAACATTCTTCTCCTATATACTCAAAAAGTGTGACGGGAGCTGAGTACAGTGAGCAACTGCTTGAAAAAAGATTTTTATACAGAAGGTGGTATCTGAGCTACACCTTGAAAGATGAACAGGATTTCAGGAGGCGGCATAACTGAGGAAAGGTGAACTGTGAGAGGGCCTATCTGTGCAGCACAGGGTAAAGAGAGAGAACGGGAAGCTAGTTAGGGCCGCCTTCCTTCAGTAAATAGTGACCACCCACCACGTGCCAAGCACAGAACACTG
The DNA here is from genome assembly GCA_004363435.1 of Platanista minor. Classification (NCBI taxonomy): domain Eukaryota; kingdom Metazoa; phylum Chordata; class Mammalia; order Artiodactyla; family Platanistidae; genus Platanista; species Platanista minor. The sequence continues at coordinate 13,423 of RJWK010010419.1, read as the reverse complement.
AGCAGTGAACCAGCTTCAAAGCGCTGCTCAATTAGATCACTTTACTGTAGAGTCTTCCCTGACCTACTCCCACTGGATTCCTCCCAGGTGACCACTGTACTTTATGCATCTTATGTAAATGCCTTAAGCACCATTCCATTAAGGAATATTCTGTGCAGATAGCATTTCCCGTAATTGAAAATAAAATCCAGTCGTGCACTCTTGGTAGCTTTCCAGTAATGATTATAAAACACTGGGGAGAAGACAGTAACACAAACACTGAAGCAAGACAAGCTGCTAGGACACAGAAAGAAATAACAATAAGAGTAGGATAAAGAGGTTTAGAGGTGTTTCTCCGTGTGATATTGCTGCCTATCTTACACTGGCTTTTTGCAGGTAGTCAACCTGCACTAGATGAGACTATTTCTATACACAATGCAAAACTGTCCACAGCTCTAATGTATTATTATGCACATTATGGAATATTCAGCTTGAGACTGAATTTCCTAAGTCAAGTGTTATGCAACCTATACTGCATATACTTGTTTGTTCTCTTATTACAATATCAACTTAATCATTTTGTATCTCCAGTGCTCAGCATAGTACTTGACACAGAGTGGACTCTCAATTAATGGCTGCTGATCAGAAGTGCCCAGAAAGGAAATGACTGGAGCCTGACCACAGGGAGTGATAGTGGGACGATAACAAGTAAGGCCTGGCTTGAGATTTTTAAACACAGTACTTTGTACCTACCACAAAGCTCGGTACACAGCCAGACTGAAGTGTTCACTCAACTAAACTGACGTGCTGACTTCCTAGGTATAGGAAGTAAGGGAGAGAAAAATGGTGAGTGAGGAGAGGTTGCAAATGACTGGGATTCGTAGCTTAGGATCACAACTATATTTCCTAATGGAAAGTATGCCAAACAAAGAGAGAAGAGACTTGAGGACAGATCTCAATGATGCCAACATTTAGGTATAACGTTGAGGATAGGGCCGCGAGCAAAGAGGACGGAGGAGGAATGATAAGGCAGATAGGAAAAGAACCTGGGCAGAATATTCTGGAGGTCCCGGAACAAAGTCAAATGCACCAAGTTATTAAGGAAAGTCAGGGCTGAGAAGTACCCACTGGACTTGGCATTTCGAACCCACTGTTGTTAAAGCTGAAGTAATAGATTTGAGACACCTTTTCACCGATTTTATGAGAAATATTCAGAACTATTTTGTGAAAATACTTCATACTTATCCACACCTATTAAAGATGCACCAAGTAATTAAAAATAGAGAGTAATTCTACATCAATTGCACTTGAGTTATGCTGGTACTTTTACTTGTGTATTGTCTTTAAACCTATGCCAAAACATACTGCCAACCATCTATTTAATTAAATAAAAGGCTATATCTGAAATGTAAATAAGTGTCCCCGCCAGACTGGATTTGGGATATCTGGAATTCAGACATCTCCTGAAATAGAGAGACTGTAGATGTCGATCAGGTAAAGGAGCAATTTATTATTTTTTTAAACCTTAACCTCAAAAATCTTGTCCCAACCTGTAAATCAAAATTGTTGTGAAAGCAAGACTTTAGCTGACTGCATGCCATGCTTCTGTTTTAGAAGCCCTGCATGCCTTAAGTACTGGCGGTAACAAGCCCAATAGCATGTCCAGGGCCAGCTTGCATGCTCTCTTTAATGCCTTTTTAATATCCCAGGCTAAAATGTCTCTTAGGCTCATTACTTGTGCTCAGGGTTTGAAACAAAGTTGAAAAACATAACAACCCAGTTTAATCATAAATTACTGTAATTGTAAATGTTTATATTTTTAGGCCATTTACCATAAAACCTCAAAATGACACGCAAAGTTTCAGTAATCCTGAGATTAAGGCGGCATTTTCTAACGAAGGTTACCTATCACAGTACTGAGTTCTTTGCTCTATCGGCTTTTTCCTGGGGGTGATTTAATCTGCTCTCACTGCTTCAGTCTACTTACCAGTAATTTGTTTATTTCCAGCCCCTGTACCTGAATGTCCTCACATTCATATTTTTCAGAAGTTGGGCACCGCTTCTCTGCATCTATTATGGTATGACTCTCGTTCCAACAGCTAGGAAATTGAAGTATTTCTCAATAAATCTCTCTACCATACCACGTACACCCCATTAAGCCCAACTCTTAAACCCATTCATTCTTCATTTCCTCCCCATGGCTTCAGTGCATACTTATTTATCTCTGAATATAAATGTTGAATGTTTATCATCATAAATTATATACTTAATGTGATATTGGAGAGGGGATCTGTGACACAAATTAAGTCAAATTTCACTGTTACTCTGCATACAGCTGGATATTTTACTTCCCTATGTGAGGCAAAAAAATATCTACAAAAACTTCTGAGAATTCTGGCTGGCAGTTACTTGTAAGGAGTCTGAATTCTTCAGTCGCTCTCCTGCAGCCACTCTACAATTGTGATGGGTTCTTCCCTTTCCCTCTTTTGCTATGCTTAAGGAGTGGTGATGAGGTACAAACAGTGTATAATCTTTAGCACAAGACTTTAACAATGAAAACTGGAACATGAAATATGCCCTAGAAATCACTGTTACTTCCAAAATCCTGGAAAAAAATCATTAAGAATGTTCCCTTTTTCCTCTTCTTTTTTAAATATACACTCTTTTTCTTTGTATTTCCCTTGGAACCCACATAGAATACATCACTAAAACATGAAAAATTTTAACTGGTGGCCAATTGTTAAATTAGTAAATATTCTCAAATACCTACTATGTATATGGTACTAGGAAGCTCTCGTTGCCATAAAGACAAATAAAAGATAGACCTACCTTTACAGAGCTTGTCTTTCTTACTAGGAGGAGATACATTCTATAACAAGCCAAAAATCAAACATAATGTATTGCTCAATAATGTAGATGCCATAAAAGTGATGCTGGAGAGTTCAGGAAGGTAAGAGCTCATGTACAGGAAGAGTAATGGGGGAAGGTTTCATGGAAATGTGGCTTCTACAACAGGTCTTAAAGATAGATAAATCACTTCCAGTTTCATGACGGCAGAGTACATGGCTTTCTGCAACTACCCTTCTCTCTGGAAGATCATGCCAAACAAGGAAAACAGAGATAGAAACACAAAATCTGTCTTGGCTAAACCTAAGACACAGCTAAACCCAGATATAAATAATACGTAGATGAAAATTAGGTAAAAAGTGAAATCAATGACAACGGAGAACAGAAAGGAAAATGTAATCATAGTATATTACTTAACTCAGCAATAAACAATACTTACAGTTAAGGAAACACTGCATGTGAATTTAATCCAAAATTGTGATAAAATTACACTGGGAGGATGAGGAGAGATTAAATAGTACTAACAAGCGTAACTATCACAATAAAACATCAACAGGTAATGCCTACTATGCTAAACTTAAGATAACATTATACACATTGACTTTTTCATGGCATGTGTTATTTAAAACGAATACTTTTCAAAATAGTATTTCATTAAAAATAAGGTAAAAGAGCAAACTGAAAAACATAAGACAAAGAAAATCAGTATGTAAAGGACATCTCAAGTAGAAAAATCTGCAAACGTACTCACTATTATTCCACACGTACAATCCCAACAAAGAAGTTCAATTATCTACCCCATTTTTTTTTTTTTTTTTTTGCTTATGAAGTTGACAATATTTTTAAAGCAAAAATGCAAGGATATAGGCACTCCTACAGACTACCAATAGGAATGGAAATTTTTTGCAGAGTGATCTGACAGCATGTTTCAGAGCATAATATTTGGCTCAACCGTAAAAGTATATCATATTTTTGTACCCAAATTTCCACTTACAGGAATTTTTCCTAAGGACTGAACTAAAAATTTACATAGAAATTCACATATCGCAAGGGTATTCTCTGAAGTACTAGTTGAAATATTTAAAGATTCGAAATAACAGAATTTCCGCCTCAAAATAAATTACAGAACTTTAACAGAAGGGAGTACCATGCAGCCACTGAAAACAATGCTTTAAAGGAGGGGAGGTAGCTAGCACATCAATGAAAATAGGAGGAAAAGGCTCTAAGAAGAAAGGGCATGAATGCAAGTCTGGAGTCAAGCAAGCACAAATCATGTATGGGCAAAGGTAAATAATTTATTTCAGAACACTATTTGAGAAGAAACAGTGAGCGTTAAGGAAATCCCTAGTATATGGGTGTACCATATGCATCACTGAGCTTACTCACCTGGGCAGCACTGCGAAGTTGGAATGAACGTAAGCTTTGGAGCCAAAAGACCTGGAATCTGATATTAAAACTCATCCTTTCATTTACTACCTAACAATTTTGAATCTGAACCTCAGGTCCCTATCTGGAAAACTGAAATAATAATACCTTTTCATACTACTATTATAAAAGTGAAATAAAATGATGTCTGTAAAGCACTGTGCATGCTTATGTCATAATAAGTACTAACAAACAGTAGTTTTTTGTTATATAAAACCAGTATGCAAAAATATCAATTTTAAAAGAAGAGTGGAAGTAGAAAGGCACTGTTGTTAAAGATTTGCATGGTACTAATTTCTAAGTAAGTGTCTAAATTATATGCACCAATAAAGCATGTACTGTGTAAGTTTTTTCACCAGTGGAGGAGCACATTTCATTACCCACAATTGAGAATGCAATCATATACTGCCTCTTACTGTTTCACAGGAGAATTGATTGCTCTGTGATAATGTGAGCTGAAATTATTTAGAAATGGAATCTATATTTCTGTTAGAAGTCTTTACAGCTTATAAAATACTCTTCTTCTGCTAATTTTCATTGTGAGAGTGGCAATGTAGGTGTTGACTGCCTGCCTTATTGGTCAATCACTTGCCCAGACCTATACAAGTGAGAATAGTAGACCTCATCTTTTAGTTTAGAACTAGTGCTTTTTCAATTTTAGTTTAGAACTAGCGCTTTTTCAACTAGTGCTCACTGTTTCCTCTTTACACTATTTATTTTTATAAATGTTACCAATAACTAATCACTTTCACTTACTTATTTCATAGGTCCAATATGTGAGAGCCTTTATAGTCACTATGGATAAACTATCTGAACAAAGCATATTTGAAAGAAAAACAACAGTGGAGAAACAATTATGTAACTAAAAATACCTATATTTTTATTTTAGAAGCTATTTAGGAAATTTTATCATAGTACGTTTATATCAAACATTTTCAGTAAAACAATTTTATTCAACTAAGTAAGTATTGTGTAAGTGAGGTTCATTAGGTTTAAACAGAATGAACAGCAATTTAGCAAACACAGCAAGGAAGACACTGCTTTTATACTAATGTTATTAGTGTGTTAACAAAGTAAAAAGGGTCAACTAAGGCTGAGAAGTTACTTCTAACTCGGACACTTCATGATGGCTGGCTTGATCACCACCATTGCTGATATCATGTTTAAGTGCAGATTTCATTTACTCAACACCAATTATTAAAAACTACAAAAATACATCCAAAGTTATTATCATTAGGGGAAAAGAAACCCAGACTCTATTTTTAATTCAATAGTGTGCTTTTCACCTATTTTCATGCAGCAAAGTAATTAAAGAAACATACAAAAAGGCTTTCATCTCCAAAGAAAATAAAACTTAACTAAAAACAAATTGTTTTTTCTCTTTCTTTCTTTCTTTTTTTTTTTTTTTTTTTTTTGAGCAGGGTTATTTTAAGGAACATGTAAGGAAACAGTAGAACCTATTCCTAAGGGTGTCTTTGAAAATTTCTTTAGGAACATGGATCAGATGCAAGGTTGCTTCATATCCTTTAATCTTCTAGCTTTCATTACTCCGAAAAGAAAAGAAACACTTACTGAGTGTCTACTAGGTACAAGATACTTTAGTGGGATTAAATTTAACACGTTTAAAATATATTTCGTACTAAGATAATTTTCAACGTTGGACTCTGCCACTAGGGGGCGTTTATCCCGTTTAATAAATTCCATTGAAGAATGGAAGAGTTTCAGGTTAAAATTATGTCACCCACTTGATTCCAAAATTTTATGGAATTGTATATTTAAATGGCCATCTTATTAACAGTCCTATAATTATGCTACAACATATTTTCTCTTTAAGGAAGATACAATGGCTGACTTAAGGGGTCAAAGTTAAATAGATCTCAATAACATTTTCAGCTCAAAGAAGATGAATTTTTCTGACAATGTGCCTACATATTATACAGCCTATTAGCCACAAACTAGTAATTTAACTAAAAAAACACATTAAACTTAATATTGGGTTTATGGCCCCTTTCTCAAAATGGACTTTGATTAACTGCATTTTAAGTTAACCATTTTTTCATTCTGGTAAAAACAATTTATAAACAATTTCATGTGATTCTGTAAATGCCAGCACTAGACTTTTCTTATGGAGCAGTGACATTTTAAGGCATTTATATGATTAAAAGCAACGCATGATGCTCAATAAAGATGTGATAAATATTTATACTAACTAAATAAAATAACGGTGAATGTGAAAACGCTTTAGTTGTACTGTATTAGAGATTATTAAATACAAATATACTAACAGCTTAGAAAGTATATTAACATGCTAAGATAAAATAAAAGGTACATCTTACATAAATAAAAGAAAATGTACAGTACTATGTTTAAAGGAAAAATCTTTAATAAAACATTAACGAGAAGCCAAAAATGTTAAACTTTATGATGAAAAAAAATTAAAGCATTCTATTAAAGTCATCTAGGTCTTTCTGTAACACACTGACTGAAATGCAGTAACTTAAAAATCCATCAGGGACATCTTCAGGTTATCTGACCATATACATAAAACCTACGATAACTCTATTATATATAATGCCAAGTATACTAGTGTATTAATAAATACATAGAAGTGTTTGTGACGCCTCTCAATTTTAAATAACCACTAAGGACAAAGTCAAATTAGACAAATACATTTTTATATAAGAAACCACTCTATAAAACGCAAGTATTGTAAACCAATGTTAATAGAACTGCCAAGACAAAAACTGCTGACTCGGTAGTATTCCTAATGTCGGCCACACTGCAGGAGAAGTCTTCCAAATTTTAATCAGTCTATTTATAGATGAATATCCTCTGTTAATGCCAAGTCTAGATCTGAAGACCTATAATCACTGGAATTCTAAAAGGAAATTAAAACTCCAGAATAATTAAACTTTTAAACTAGTCTTAAATATTAATCTTAAACTGTTATTTTTCTGGTTTGGATTAGTGACCTAAATTAAGTTTTAAGCCAAATGCACACTTCTGATTTGTTCTGAGTAACTGTTTAATGTGTTCTGAAAATTGTTTATGAAAGTTTGAAAAATGTGAAGTAAAATAACTCAGGGATAATAATTAGGAATAAACACATGAATACTGCCAATTCACAAAAGTAAATCTGTCTCAAGCACGGATTTTTCTTTTTTCTGAAAAAAAAAAAAGTATTTGCCATGTCACACAAATATCCCACCAAAACAAACAAAAAGTCTAAGTTTGTAATCTATCAGAACTGACTAAACTTGGAAGTAGAGGAAGAAGGGAATTAGAGAAAGATGCTGAGAATGAAAACGTCTGTTTCAATAATTCCAGCTCCAAATCATTTACAGACCCTAAAACCACCTCCAACGTGATAAGAAAGCTCCCCCAAAAGGTGACTGAAAATACAAATCCGTAACTGTATTCTGGCTAACTACACTCACTGGAAACTGCTACCATCTCTATACATTGTACCCATGCGTTCACGCTGAGCGCTACAAAATAACTGCCAAATAAGTAAATAAGAGCGCAACAGAAAGCCAGTTGCACCGGACTAAAAAATACCTTCAGAAGCACCCATTCCCTTTCCTGCAGACAGCACGTGTTTCGCTCTTAAAAGCATCTCCCCCCACCAGGAGTGAGAATGGTGACCGTCCTCTAACCTAACCGAGGAGGATATTAAATGTGAAAGGGGGTTTCAAGACGGGCTTAGGTTAACTAATCCACCAGCCCCACGGGGCAGACCAGAGCTGTCAACAAATTAGGACCACAGCACACTGAACAGTGCTACAAATGGGTGGGGGGGGGGGGTTGCGAGGGTGCGCGTGCCCTGGAGAATGGGGAACGGGGGGCACAATTTTTTAAATGCAATCTTTAAACACGGAAAAACCCAAGGCCTCTGTTTCTCGACCAGCCTCCAAATCGCGATTCCACGGACTGCGTGGGGAAGGGACCTAATCCCCAGGCCGCAGGGATGTGGGCGCGGGTGGGGCGGCCTCCGCACCTGCGCGCCTGAGCGCCCACCCCCGCGCCGAGGACGCACACCAGACACTCACGTTTTCTGCACCGGCTTCCGCCGCTTGCGACTGGCGTAGGTGATGTTGGCGCTGCTGCTGTTCATGGTGTCCGGCTGGCGGCGGCTCCTCCCCGCGCGCGGGCGCGGACAGCCCGGTCCCCGGGACCCGGCGGCGGCGGCCGCGCCCGCTCCACCTGCACCCTCCCCGGGCGGTGGCGAACACGCCGCACCCTAAGAGCTTTGGCTCCCGCAGCCCCGTCCAAGTGCGCCGCCCGGACCTGGCGCCGGCGGTCGAGGGGCGGAGACCGGTGAGCCGGGCGACGCAGGTGCCGTCTATACAGCGGAGGCGGCGCAGCACTGCCCGCAGGTGAGGCGGCCCGAATGGAGGAGGAGCCTGGGCCGCCTGTTTGGAATCCCAGCCTGGGTCGCGCGCTCTGGCGCCGCGCCCCGTGACCGTCGCCGCGGCCCCTTGGGTAAGGGAGGCGACGCCGCGCTGCTCCCGGGGCTTCCCCGATCCCGGGTACTTCCCGCCTTTGGAGCTCGAACTCCGGCCGCCGCTTTCGGTGCCACCAGCTTCCGCTCGACTACTCGTCTGCCTCTGGGCTGAGCCGGTGGTCCCAGTGACGCTCTCGGAACCTAGCATCGAGGGGACTCGACAGGCGCTGCCTCCCGCCGCCGCTTGCACCGGCTGAGTGGCAGAGGCACCCCCGACTCCTCTCTGGCCCCGCCCCTCCTCGCGGCCCCGCCCCTCGAAGCCCCGCCCCATTCTACTTGACTCCGCCCTTCCTTACTGTTCCCTTGAGGGCCCCACCCTCTCGGCACGTGATGACGCAAGGCGTAATGATCCCCTCCCCCACCCCCGGTATCCATGTTCTTGAGGTCAAGGGAAGGACTCTGTGGACACATTTCCAGTCAAGAAAGACGTGTGACAACAAATTATGTGTAGCCAAACACTTTGTAATTAAACAGTCTCAAGGATAGAAATGCCAAATAGTGAGCTTAAATTCACCTATGTAAGAGACAGTGACGCAGCTAACTTTGGGCTAAGAATTACAGTGAGCTGGCAGATAACCAGTGGAACTATAAATTTTCCTAGAGAAGAAATCTTCAGGAGGCCACATCTGAGTTGAACTTGAAGGCTAGGCGTTTACTTGTCTTTTTGTTTGGGTTTGGTTTTTGTCTCCATACTAGACAGTATAGTATTTTTTCCCCAGCCAGAATAACTTTGTTAATCTATAGTCTGATTTCAGTAAGGTAGGAAGGAAGGAAGGAAGAAAGGCAGCAGGAGGCATTTGAGGATAAGTAGTCTGGTATGGTTGGAGAGAGGAGCTGGAAGTGAAATTCAGGAATTCTAGGATCAAATCATAAAGCCTTGCTCAAGAGTCCAGATTTTATTCTGCAGTCAATGGGAACATTTTAAGGATCCACAGCAGGAAAGTGACATTCTGGTGTCTTGGAAAAGTCAATCTGGAATGAAAGTGCAAACTGGATTACAGGAGAGCAAGACTGGATGCAGGGAGAGTAGTTAGGGAGTTGTTGAGTAGTCCAGGTAAAAGTCCAGGGAAGTGACAGTGGGATAGAGAAAAAAAAGAAAGAATAGATAATAAGGAAATAGATGAAAAGAGGAGTATGTTTTGCTTATCAGGAGCAGAAGGGCAACCAGACTAAGATGTCTAGATGAAATCTCACACCATATCCATTTCTACATTTCAAAATGTCATCAAACCATTTCCACCTGGTGAGTTTGTTACCTCAAATTCAGAACACTGATAAATTGAACATCATTTTCTTTAGCTGAAACCTTGCTCTGTTATTGGCTCAACCATTCTCCAAAGAACCTATGAAACATCTTCAACTACCCTACCACTTACATCTAAATATTCCAGCAAACACTATTAAATTTTGTGCTTAGCAACATCCCTAATTCATCTTCCTCCACCTTATTCTTCAATAATAACACCGAGAGTACCCAACTCAAATGCCATATCATTTGCAATTCCTGCCCAAATATTGTGGATAATTATCCCCTCCGCACATTAATTCAATTAAGAGATATTTTGAGGGTAACGCCTGTGTGCCAAGATTGTACTAGTACTGAGGAGACAATGGTGAACAAAAACAGAAGTGTCATACTCTCAGGAAATACTGTAATGGAGAAGTACACGATTCAGTATGGTCTCCTAGTAGAGAAATTTGACCTAGTCATTGAGACAAAGATAGGCTTTCCCAAAATCATGACAGTTGAGTTGCGGTCTAAAGGATAAGGTCTTAGTAGAAAAGAGGGGAAGGGCATTCCAAGCCAATGAAATAGTACCAGCAACATCCGTTTAGTGGGAAGGAGCCTGGTAAGTAGCATGATGGACTAAAACAAGTTCAGGATGAGCAGGGGAGAAGAGCACAAATGATCAAATTTGTGTTTCAAAATATCACAATATCTGCAGGGTGTAGAACAGATAAAAGAGGGAGGAGCAGAAAGGAATGGAAATGATACTCCTTAGGAAACCATTAGCAGTAGCCCAGCCAAGGGACGACAATTACTGATACAAGGGGGGAGGTGCTAGTGTAGATGGAAAAAAAGTGAATAGGTTCCATAGAATTTGAGGAGGTCTTGAAAGATGGAAAGGAGGGATATTTGACAGTGACGGAAGAGGATGTGTCAAAAACACAGTAATAGCTTTTTGGACTATGTATCAGGCTATGTAATAATAGCATGTGCTGGTGGGAAATTATTAATTTAGCTTGGATCTCTTATGTTTGAGGTACCTTTGAGACATCAAAGGTGTCAGGTAGGCCGTAGGATATATAGGTTTGTAACTCAAAGATGTGTGAGCTGGAGAACATCATCTCAGACATCATTTGCATTTAAGTGACAAAGAAGAGATTATGAAGGTTGTGGGGTGCAAATATATGCTAGAAACAGAGGGCTGGGCACCAAAAAACTTCAGTATGTAATATCTAATTACTGGCTAGAAGATCATGGTGCTGTAAAACTGAAAAAGAGTTGCTAGAATGGTAACAGGAAAATAAGGAGACTTTTGTCATGGAGGACGAAGTGGAAAAACGTCAGAGTGGTTCACAGTACTGAATGCTGTTGAGAGGTTCAAAGAAGCTGAGAACTGGAAATGTCCTTTTTGGCTTCTCAAAATGGGGTAATTTGTAACTTTAGTGAGCACCGTTGGTGGGCTAATGGACCTACAAATCACAGGGAAGTGGGAACAGAACTGAATTGGAGATGAGGAGGTGACATTGGCAAACACGGACAATTGTTTTTTTTTAAAAAGTCTGTGAAAGTGAGAGACCTAGGATGGCAGCTAGGGGGAGTAAAGGGTTAAATTGGGATGGATTGATTGATTGATTGATTGAAAGAAGTGGGTGGTACTTAAGCAGATGAGAGAGAGGAGAGAGAAAGATTGAAAGTGACTGTGTAAAAAAAACAAAGAACATTAAGAAGAAGAACTGATACTAAAAATAGTAAAGGCAGGAGGGAAAGAGTGCCAAAGCAGAAAGGGGAAGTTAGAATAACTGTAGTTTAGATAATCACAGAAACAGCTCCTCTAGTGCTTTACTCTTCAGAGTGGTCCACAGCTTCTCATGAGAATTATGAGAAATGCAGAATCTCTGGGTGTCCTTACGGACTGAGAATCTGAATTTAATAAGATCGCCCAGGTGATTCAAAGGTACATAAAGTCTGAGGAACATTACAGAAGCTGGGGGACAGAAGAGTGGTGGGTGAGACAGAGTAGGCTGGTAATTTTGGAGCAGAAAGATGAAGAAGGTGTGATGAAGAGGTAGCATGACATACAAAGGGACAGGTGTGTTTTGTGGGTGATGGTTTTTGTTTTATTTTAATTTTACAAGACTGTAAGGTAAAAGTGATCCAGGATGTGGCAATAGGGAACTAGGTAGACATCAACACTATATCCTGTATATGTGATGAAAGAAAATAATTAGGCACCATTTGGGGACCGATAGCCTTGGGGAGAGCTAGCTTTTAGTTTAAGGCAAAAGGTGGAACGAGTTCCCGAAGAAGACAGTGCATACAGGGGAGTTTGCTGTTTATAGATTAGCAATTCCAGGGGCACACAATCAACCATCTTTATCTTACCTTCTCTTTTATTTCCCCATCTCTGTATTATTATCCATAGCCATTCTGTATAAAATGTATAACATGTAAACAAATAATTTCCTCCTTACATAGGAAGTTTAAGGGTGAAAAATGCATAACAAAACATAATTTATCGATTCTATACCTGAAACTGCTTTTTCAGAAAAGGGATATACTAAATGTACAAAATCCCATAAATCAATCTCAATCTACTGTTTTAAAAAAAGTCCACACTTTTTAAGGTTGTTAGTTATTTAATACAATCCTTTGCTATCTTATTTTGTCCTACTTACATATCCCTATTTCCTGTTTGACTTTAGGATTCTGTTTGACTTTCTTTTACTAATTGATCTTTATACCAGGATTAAAATAGAATATCAATAAGATTTTCAGAATTCATTTCATTTTAATGGTGACATCATGCACTTCCCTTAAGATTTGTGCTATGTCAATAAAATCAGGCTTTGTAGTAGAATGCCATTAAAAAAAACAAGAATGAGTTGCCACTTTCTAGAAACTATCACCTTCTACTTCTAATATCACCACTGTAGAACATGGTTCTCATAGTGTGGTTTGTGGCCTTTGCTAAGATTTTAAAATTTTCTATGAGCAATTTTTTTTTTTTTGCGGTACACAGGCCTCTCACTGATGTGGCCTCTCCCGTTGCGGAGCACAGGCTCCGGACGTGCAGGCTCAGTGACCATGGCTCACGGGCCCAGCCGCTCCGCGGCATGTGGGATCTTCCCAGACCGGGGCACGAACCCACGTCCCCTGCATCGGCAGGCAGACTCTCAACCACTGTGCCACCAGGGAAGCCCTCTATGAGCAATTTTTATGTAATAACATGGCTTTTTCTGCTACAAAGCTACAGTAATCAAAACAGTATGGTACATATGACCCAGCAATCCCACTACTGGGCATATACCCTGAGAAAACCATAATCCAAAAAGAGTCATGTACCAAAATGTTCATTGCAGCTCTATTTACAATAGCCAGGAGATGGAACCAACCTAAGTGTCCATCATCGGATGAATGGATAAAGAAGATGTGGCACATAT